>VWYH01004650.1:220902-254901 GCA_013399365.1 Pampusana beccarii
AGTGTCATCAGCAAACTTGCTGATAGTACACTCAATTCCCTCATCTAAATCGTTAATTAATATATTGAACAATATTGGCCCCAGTACCGATCCTTGAGGTCCCAGTTGACTGGAAGCTGGCAAATGTGACACCCGTCTACAAGAAGCGCTGGAAGGAGGATCTGGGGAATTACAGGCCTGTCAGTCTGCCCTTGGTGCCAGGGAAGGTCATGTAGCAGATCATCCAGAGTGCCATCAGACGGCACATAGAAGACAACCAAGTGATCAGGCGCAGTCAGCATGGGTTTGTGAAAGGCAGGTCCTGTGTGACCAACCTGATCTCCTTCTATGACAAGGTGACCCACCTAGTGGATGGGGTAAAGGCTGTGGATGTTGTGTACTTAGGCTTCAGTAAAGTCTTTGACACCGTATCCCACCGCATTCTCCTGGAGAAACTGGCAGCCCATGGCCTGGATGGGTGTATTGGCATTGGAACAGGCTGCCCAGGGAAGTGGTGGAGTCACCATCCCTGGAGGTGTTTAAAAGGCATTTAGATGAGGCTCTTAAGGACACAGTTTAATGCCAGAGTTAGGTTATGTTTGGACTCAACGATCTCAAGGGCCTTTTCCAACCTAAATGGTTCTATGATTCTAGTAGCTTATCCACATTAGTAAAACAGCAAATTCAGCTCTTTTCACAAATTCAAATCATTACCCAGATTCCTTATTTTTTTCTAACACTGTTTCTAGCTTCTTTTTTTCCTGATATTGCAATTGTTTCTCCAAGCTGTGAGCTATACCATCTCCCTCAACAACCACTACAACATCTACTTGGTCCTCTAAAGGCTGAAACTGACACCCTAACTCTGCCCGTATTTCCTTGTTGCAGGTAACTCCTTGGCTGCACATTTTCACACGCAGTATCTAATATGGTGCAGGTCATAATCCTATATAAATAAAATGAAATAGATCCCTCCTATTAAATATCCAGTCAGGAGAATATTATCTGAGAACACTGACAATTAAAATAAGCTTTGGGATGGTTTAGAGATTTTCTCTTAATAGATATGTTGTTATCCCTCATTTAAAAAACTTAAGGTGTCATATGGAGATCTACTGCTTATTGTTTTCAAAAGAAGAGGACTTGCGTTAGATATTAAGGAAAGTTTAAAATGAGATGAAAGCTCAAGTTTCAGAAAGATCTTATAATACAATTTACTGTAACCTTGTACAGCAACTGGAAAAGAGATATTGACAGACTCAGACAGTTCAGTCTCTACTCATCGTCCCGACACGGTTAGCGCATAGAAGCTAAGGCACTCTGGGTGACAGCATCTGCAGGTATAAATCCCTGTCACGCCCCAGGCCAATGGCAAACATGGCCATGTTTCCTCAGTATTGCCCTTGTTGATGTGTTCTTTGGGTCTATAATTGTTCTGAATTGGCAGACAAAATTTGATACTGGGAGGACTGAATTGTGTGATGGATTTAGGCTTCTCTGTAGAGAATGGGAATTTTTTTGCTTTTTGCAAGCTGAGAAACATTACTGCGTTTTTTTTTCTTTTTTTTTCCATCTGTTGCAGTATTGAAAGCAGTTTGCCAGGGACTGGTTCTGATGCTATGCAGCCCTGTGAATTCAGAGATGTTTAATAGATATTTGAGACTGAGATGAAGTGGCTATGCAAGAATATGCCAAACTGCCACTTTCTACGTTGAACAGCACCACACCATTGCTCCTGCATGAGAATGCCATATTGCTGATGGCTGTGACAGCTCAGATGAGCCCCTGATGAGATAGTTTCTACTTGTGGAAGGCAGGCTGGCCCAGGAGACCCTGTGAGAGCCAAGTTGCAAGCAACTGCTTGAACCACTGCTGGCCTGGACAGTATTAACTTGCCATGACAGATGACAGTCTCCATCTGCTTTCACTGTGAAACAACGGTTCTGATTGAGCTAGGAACTCACCAGGAAACAGAATTTCTATCCAGAACATGCCTTTTGACATTCTCATGGAGGCATGCAGATGTTCAGAACTTCTAATGAAACCAAATTCACACAAACTGACTTCTGAGGGCCTAGAGGAGTTAACAATGAAGGACACGGCCCTCCCTGAGCATGTTCTGTCTCCTGTCACAGTTCTTATTTGGTACTGGACGTAACATATGACTAGTACACTCAAAGCCATATTTATAAAAAGAAAGCCAGAATAATCCTGTAAAGGGCAGTTTCTATGGGTCAGTATGGACCCTTGACTTTCAAGCAGCTGTATCTGCTGGTTCTCTGTGTCTTTGCTGGAAGATATGGATCACAATTCTGACTAAGATGCAGAAGAATCAAGACAGGTGGTCCAAAGCAAAAGAAATGCAAATAAGCACAGTCTGGGAGACTAAAACTAGAGGAAAGAAACAAGACTGATGGCCATGAGGACTGCAGCTGGAAGCTATAGAGAGAACTAGGGCTGAAGTTCTGTACATGTCTCTTCAAAATAACATTCAGAATGATGCTTAACATAATCTGCAACTTAATCTCATTTATTGCATCATTAAAAGACTGGAATTTTTGTGTACATGCTGAACATACCTGGAAACAGACAGGAAAAATAAACAAATTAAAAATTACATGATGCCATGTACATGACAAAGTCCTTGGAGGTTCATTAATAATGGAACGTGCAAAAAAAAAACTATAGCAAAATCCAAATCAAATGAACCTGTAGTGGTCTTGCAATGTAATGTTAACAAATACGATTAAACAAACATGTGACGAAGTAATAGTAAACACATGCATTCAACTACCATGGAATTAAAGACCGGTCTCTCAAGCCCAGAAATCACAATTTCACATAATTATCTTTTTAGGAGAAGCTTATGCCAAGTCACTGGTAAATTTTTTCTTTAGTAAATATCTAAATATTGCCCTGGTAGAGCTTATGATTACAAATCACTGCTAAAAAAATGTTTCTTCTCCTTTGTCAGTGTTGCAAATCAACAATTTTTTCCTATTAACTGTAAAAGCATTTGTCACTGCCAGAAAAATGAGACCAAACGTGTCTCTAAAATGTAAGTGGTGCATGTGTATTAATTGTAGGATTTAAAAGAACAAGAGAGAACACATAACCTAGACCTCAAAAGACAATTTTTACTGTTTTTACAACAAATGATCAAATTTATTGGAATCTGACCAAACACACTCTCTTCTGAAAATTCATACAGGCACACATTGGAATACTTCTATAGTAAATCTATTGTTTAGCCCACAGGGTCCATCTTCCCTGACTGGTGCCAGAAGGAGATGCAGTTTCACACTGGGCAGGTGTGCACCTCCTGCAGTTCCCACCTGTCACATCTCCTAACCATTAAAGACCACTAAAGAGAAATATTTAGATCTTGCAAGCCCTTGTGCACTGAGGATGGTATTTAGAGAGTCCTCAGAATCCCTGGCTGCCTGGGCTTCTCTCACAGAGCTGCTCTTCTCCTCTGTCCCCCCACATCTCCTGTTCAGTGTGCGCTAAGAGACATAACATACTCACGGGCAAAGCTTGCTGCCATCACGCATCCCCCCTTGCAACTTGCTGCAACAAGACCTATCATGGGATCAGATATGGGGCATACATTTTCCATTTTGTGATGCTGCTGTCTTTTATCAGGTTCCAGAGAAATCCAAATATTCCTCTCAAAAATGTGAAAAAATATGTATTTCTCCACAGTTACTCCTCATGCAATGCAGTGTCTGTGTGTACCTTCCTGACTTCCCAGGTGTGGATGCACACTTCAACCAGGTCTCTTTTCCATGCCATGATGAAAACTAGTGCATGCTGTTACCCTCATCCCCTCAACCACATGCCTACTGTTGTGTCAACAAAGCCTCCTGTTATTTCAGGAATTTACAGCCTGTCAATAAACATTTTACGGTTAAAAGTTCAAAGACCTGGGATAGAAGACAGCAGCCGGGAGCAGCATGGATTTCTATGCAAAAATGTTGATGGAAACTGTTGAATAAAAACATTAGGGCATGATATTGCATCCACAGAAGTCACTGTAAAACTATCAACTGTTTCACTACAGCAAAGTTCAGCTCCAGGTCTAAATTAATTTCTACATAAGTGTCTGGAAGTCTCTTTGTCCGTTGAAAATCTCTGCACAGGAAATACAAACTCTATTTGGCTTGGACAATGAAGTGAACCTGAGTTTAGGCTTATTATGTTTTATTAAATCAAGAACATGGAGGTAAGACATAAAGCTTAAAAATCGCCTTTTAACCCCGACTACAAGATTTTTTTTTGCGACCTTTTTTTACTTTTAGCTATATTTTTTAGGTATTCTTCACAGTGTGAACACATATATCTCACAAGCATCAATATTCTATATAAGCCTGAGGAAAGACTGAATTATGGAGAGAGCTTGTTCTGCAGTTGGATTACTTCATAGGCTGCATCAGGGCCAAAAGAAGCCAGTATGGTCTGTTGGATCCTTATTGCATTGTAAACTAAGCACATGCTGGCTACTAGATAGCATGAAACATTAGCAGTATCCTGGCCTGTGGCTTTCAGAACAAAGTAATTCAATGGAATTTAAGGCCAAGGCAGTTTTGATCAAAAGTGACCAAATTTCAACCATCTGCTGGCTATTTAATATGGAAAAAAAATGGTGCTCTTAGTTCTGTTTTTAGATGCTGTCACTGCTACTTTTAAAAAAAAAAAAGAAAAATAAATTTTAAAAAAGATTGCATTATATAGATAATTTAAATAACTCTGAAGAGACAGCTAATATAAAAATCCATTATCAAAACAAGCTCACCAAATAGAGATGGAACACTTTAGGAAGAAAGATCTGTAAAGTTATTGATTTTTTCTTTCTCTCAAATAAACTAGAATATATCTAATAAAACTGCGGCTGCTTTTTCAGTATAAGATTAAACAAAGTGGTACGTTTGAATTATGTGGAAAAGAAGCTGGTATAAAATCACAGACATAAAACCTAGCAGGGAAGTGTTGAATTTCAGATATACCAATCATAAAATGCAGTACACATTACTCAAATGCTTATCAATCATTCACATAAAAAAAAAACCAATAAAGTGAGGACTGATTCATGTGTGTAAGAACTGTACAAGAGTGATATTGGCTCCTTAGAGTCAAATGTCAGACCCAAGGGAGTGCAATGTCTGATGGGCAAGTATATGTATGCACGACCGCTCTGCCCTGTGGACCAGGTAAAGCAACGCATTCACCTGTGGATCCGCTCATGGACCTTCCTGATGAACAGGAGTACTTGTTAAATGTTCATCATATGAGTACTGAAAGCATCATGATCTGCCCTGTGTGATTCAGTACATCTTTAAAAAGAAGATATAACTGATGCTGATAAATGCAAACCTCTGTGTATGGAGTGATAAATACACCCACAGTTCCTGCCATGCCTGTGACTGTGAACATTGTAGGATTTATTCAGGCAAAATATGGAATTTAATGAACAAAACTAATCAGTATGAAAGTCTTACATGTTATAAACATTCTTAGAATCATGCTGCCAGAAAAGAGTTTGACATGAATGCTTAGAAACAGCTTAGAAACAAAATACTCAAGAAAAGGGCCATTTTTTAGTTTTGCTTCTGAACTGGCTGTTTTCCTTCCTTCTCTTTTTGTAACAGATCTTGTGAGATCAGCCCTTCTACAAGTGAATTCCCACAAATTCCTGGCAATTTTTAATACAGGAGAGCTACCGTAATTTCATGCCTCTTCAAACACACAGTGAGAGCAATCATGAGAAAAAGAAATTAAAAACTAATTCTGCTATTTATTCTCCTCATTTATTTTATCAGTCATCCCACTGTCACACTGAATAATAATCGACAAGACTTGATACACACACCTAGCACGGGGCAGACGTCTTTGCAAGATTCCAGAGAAAACTGCAAACCCAAGGCAGATACTCATACTGACAGAAAGACTGGATTAATCACAGCAAACATGACACCAATAGTAACATTTCTGTTTACTCAGATATCCAGGCAGGCTAAGTATGAAGCAAGTTTACCTAACTAATCACGTCATTACAGGGGAAAAAAAGGTTTCAGAACAGTTCACTACCACAGACTGGTATGTGGAAGGTAAAGCAGACAGCATGTCTACAATGAGGTATAAAATTACAACAGAAGTATTGTGACAGACTACAGATAATTATTGCTTATAATGTCTGGCTGCAATTATACGATTCTGTACCATTTCACGTTTAGTAGCTTAGTGCTGGAATTAAGAGTCTATGATGCCTGTTTAGAGGAATTCCATTTAAGTCTCAGTCACTTTGTGTGTTTGATTCAGAATGCCTCAGACAAAACACAAGATCAAAGTAAAACCATCGTTTAGTTTTCATTTGAGATCCGTTCTTGCTGGGGAAACCGCCCAAGCAATTTTAGCCTTAAAGTATCTTGGAAGCCTGAAGGGTCGTTATTGTTTTAGGTTTTGTTTAGTTTAGTTTTGGGTTTTTTTCCTTGTTATTAAATCAGTTATGAAAAGGTTAAATTCAGTGGGGTTAGATATCACTGTACAGAAATATGGGTATTGAGTGGTACCTAAATGCACATTTAAGCCGCAGCTGTAATCTGTGTGAAACACAACTTTAGGAAAAACAGTTTCAGTCCTGCATCTCCCGATGGAGCAGCACGCAGTCAGCTCCAGCAGGAGCACTGAGTTGAGTGGAACAGCAGAAGTGCTGCACGTGGACAAGGCAGAAACGGAGTGAAATGTCCCTAGCCCTGCAGGGCTGGAATTATGAAGGTCCCTTAAGACACAAAAAGACATCTGCCGAGACTTTCACAAGTGCCCAGATTCTCTAAATTATTTTAAAATGGAAATTACACAACTAGAAGGTCTTGAAAACCTTTCTAGATGTCTATCTGCCTTTACAGCGCTGTCTAACCACCTTCACAAACCTGGCCCTTAGAAACTTTGTTCCTACGAAGAGGTATGATTTTCTGTACCCACTTTTGTATCATTTTCTGTACAACGTTCTGAGACACACTTCAGAAATTGACTTAGGCCAGAGACTGTCTGAAGCAAATTTGTTCTCCTCTGCACGGAAAGGGAGCAATTATTATTTACTGTGCCTCTGAGTGCAGCATTTCCTTGAACCATTCTACAAAAGCACTCCTGTCTATGCCATTTAGGAGCTTTGTTTTCATCAGATGCCAAGGCTGACTGAAAACAAAACACCAAGAAGACACAGCTTGATCTAGTGAAGCTCCAGGCACCAGAGCGCTACCTTATTTCCTGACAACTTCGCCATCAGCTCCTCAGCAGCTCTCTTTGAAAGCTGACAAGAAACAGAGACCACTGAGACCAGTAGCTCTTCACTTGTCAGGATTTCTAGGCATGGAGTTTAGACCTGAGAGTTTCTGCCTCTTAAAACATGTCCCAAATACCCCCAAGCACCAGCTGATCCTTCACAGCAACACCTTTCTTACAGCAAATTTTGGAGTACTATAGAAAATTTCTAATATAGTCAATTTTTACTATTACCTCTCTCTGTCCTACCCTGCTTCAGGACGACCCAAGGAGAAGTTGGGGTCCTAATTAAACCTACCTACCTCTGCACTAATGCTACGCACTTCAGTGTGTATAAAGCACTTATAGTAACTTGCTGGAGCCAGTTCACTCAGATTCAGAATAATCCAAAACTGCTTAAATTTTACTGCTGTTCACCCTTCACCTTTCCTCCTAGGAATCAGTCTCTGTTCCCTCACGTATTTTTATTATTTTTCCTTGGTTCCAGAAATCTCTTTCCCACAACCTCATCCCCACACCTTTTCTCCTCCAAAGCATCCCAGACACACAGGCTGTCCACATCCTTCATGAAGTACAGCTCACAACACCTGACCATGCAGTATCAAATAAAGGATCACAGGAAAAGCTCTGGAAGACATTTAGCTGCCTAACAACTCAGAGAAGCTGCCAGCACCCATTCAAAAGCACCAAAGCACCCTGGTTCTTACCGCTGTTACTTCCAAAGCATTTGTTGCTTCTGAAAACCTCACTAGGTACCTGTCTCATGCAAGACATGTAAATAGCTTTTCCAAATATACCCCCAAATATCCTTACACAGAATAAAAATGTCCTCTGCAGACAAAGTCTCTAAGCAGGTTTAATGACAAATGGACATTATTAAGACAATTAATAATGTCCCTAAATATATATCAAACATTTCACAAAACAACCAACTCATCTTTAAAGGAAATCAGCCTTTTCCCCTGGATACAGTTTTCTTCTAGCAGAGAGAAAGAATTATGCTGTCCAAAAGAAGAGTTATAAATTTTACTACTGAGCTCAATACAATGTGTGCATAAATCTGGCAACTGTGAAGTGTTGTTAAATAGATAAACGCTCAGTTTTTTAGCCCTTCCATATATCAAAAGGACCTTCCCCTACACTCTTCATCCTTACAGCTATGAGGATTTCTAATGGTGGAAGAAAACTAATTTTATTGATTGAAAAATACCTGTAGAAAACTAACTCTCCCACCTAAAAAATTGCCAGCCTTCATAGTTTAATGTGAGTAAGCAGCAGCCTTCTAGGTTTCCTGTCCTTAGGGAGGTTTGTGTCCATGTCCATGTCTCTTCAAAGCACACATTTTGTTCTCCAACACAAAAGTGAAGAAAAAGGCAAAGCCAAAGCCCTTTGGCACTCTCCGGACTGCTTCTAGGGAAATCTTCCCATTCCTTTGCTTCAGTTTCCACAGCATGAATGTCACAAGTCATTGCAGATTTTTCCTGCTGAAACAGTCATTCTTGCATACAAGGACACATCCAGTGAACTAATGGTCATTATCTCTGGATTTCCCAGCAGCTGGCATTCTGTGACCAGTGGTGAGATGAAGTCTTATCGCATGAGCTCATGGTCTATCTACAAGACATGTTGTAATGTGCATCCATGCCAACTGCCATGAGCTACAGCCTAGAGCTGAGCCCAGCTCAGGGACTTTCTCCTTTTCACTTTCCAGTGATGAAGTCTTTCCTGGGCACCAGTCCATGCTCATATTTCCCCGTATGTTACTCGATAAATATATGTAAAAGTGAGGAAGAAGTCAACATACGTTAGTAAATATACAGCACTGCCTGTTCACCACTGTAGCCACACAAATTTCTTTAGTTTATAGACTTTATCAAGTTAAATCAAGTTTAATATCACAGGAACATGTCATGTCAGTTATCCAGAAAGCACCATTCACAATTTAGAGTCCTATAAAAATGATAATAAGAAGAGAAATTATAGTTCTCATTGACTGTCACAGTCGAAATGAATCTTATTTCTTTTTATTAAGTACTTATATGGTCCTCATACCCTCTTATCTTTCGCTGGAGGCACTCATTCACTCCAAGAAAAATCACTATTAATCCTTGTTTTTGCCAAGTCCTCACAGTACAACAATTTGTCCAGAAAAAAAGTGACATCTAATAATAAAGTTTAAGGTTATTACAGTCAGAATCATCATAGGCAAGCATAGATCACTTGTGGGTTTTGCACTGGAATGCTTAAAAAATGTTTTATGATCAAAAAATCCCCAAATCTGATTATTATATGACTGAGGATACAGAAGCAGAGAAATCTGGCCAAAATTTGATTACATGTTTTGGATGTTCCGGTTATCGAGCTGTGAATCTTTACAGTTGTCACATTGGTACATATTAAATAGATCTTAAATTTATCTGATGCTTTTGGTATTTTGGAAATTCCATCTCGAGGGATCTTTCTCCCCTGTGGGAGGCTTTTTTGTGGTTTATGTGGACTGCAACTGTCCTGTGTAGGGAATCATTCATCTGTTTGCATTGTCCTGAAGCACTGAGTCCCAGAATCCCACCAAGCAGGCAGAAAGATTGCACCACCCTGTTTAAAATCCCTCTTCTTATGGATGGGAAGGTTATGTGTTGAATGGATACTCATTTACAGAGTGAAAAAATATGGTTGTGATAAAGACCCATTCCATTCCAGGTATATCACTGATAAAAACTGTGAGCAAACAGAAAAACATAGTGCTGAAGAGACGGGAACATGTCTGCAAAAATTTGGTAGTAATGTGTTTTTTTTCCCCCTTCCTTCTTTTCTCTCTCTCTTTCTTCTCCTCTTCTTTATTTCTTTTCTTCCTCCTTCCTTTCTTACTTCTTTCTTTCCTCTCCTCTCCTTCCTTTTATCCCTTCCCTGTGTGTGTGTATGTTTACATACTTATATTCTTAGTAGAAAACAAGCACCGAATAATTTGAGACTGCAGACTGAATTTCCTCAATGCTTCTGGCTTAAAAATGGAATAAAATTAAGTGGTGAGCCTGTTACAGAACATCATCCCTGGAGTGTTTCTTAACAGCATTTACTTAGAAATGGGGGAAATAGTTCAGATTCCTCCTCTTCTCAGGCAACATGAACACATCAACAGCTTTAAAAATGATTTAATCTACATGAAACAGGAAATTCTGTGTGGGATGCTCACTTCTCTTGAAGCTGAATAATTCTATAGAAAATATTTAGCTTTTGACGGGAGATAGACAGAAAGACTGATGGTAGGAAAGGTTGTTACTTAGGGAATGTACAAAGAATATCAAACTTCCAATTCATACCTCACAAAGGAATTAGAGGTTTTCTAAAGGTGAAACAACACATGACATTCCTATTCTTGAATGCCACTAAAGTTAGCACTTTCTGAAAGGCAAAAAACTGCAGTTCAGGTTGGTGCTCTGAATCACAAAGTCAGTTTTGTTCTTGGATTTTTTTGCATACCACATGGTGAGTCTTCCTTTTATTTTTACATATTTTATACAAAGTACAACAGCAAAACTGAGAGCAGCTTCACAACCAAATGCCCTGTGTTATATTTAGCTCACAAAGAGAAACAGACCCTCAAAACAGCCAACATACAAATGGTTAATGAGTGATGGCTAGAAAATGAGCTTGGCATGATTGAAATTTTGCCTTTTTCTGGAGCCTGGAGATCTCACCATAAGTCCACACTGGCAGCTGGAGTCAAGCTTAGCACTACCTTCTGGCAAAGGCCACAGAATATTTCCACAGACCATTTGCACAATAAACTTTTCATCTCAGGACTCAGAAAAGTCGATGAATATTGACACCTGGTATCAAACATGTCTTGCTGAAGAGTGCCATGCACATAAAAAAATATGGGCTATCACACTCTCCTCCTACGTAGCACCCAAGAGAAATACAGGACCAAGTTTCCCCACACTTTTTCTTGTTGACCCATACCTGCCTATTACAACCATATCCACGAGAAGTCACGTATTCCCATGTAGCCATGGGGATCCCAAACACAGTGAGCCACGGTTTAAGACACCTGTCATCCAACTTGACTTGGGGGGTATGTCTCTGGGCTCATGAACCAAAAGGGGAGGGAAAAAGTGCTCTCTTCACTGTCAGACTGTCTGTCCCAGCCCCAGAATCTCTGAAGTATGCGTCTAAATCAGTGCAGCAGGTTGAGCTGCCAGAAAGCCAGCTAATAAACAATCCCGAATTGCTTCTGTTATTTTAGGGCATATTCCCCTTTATTGAATAGCCTGTAGTTAGAGAGGAGCCTGGAAGGAGGTTGATTCCAGGATTCCCTCTAAGTACTCGCACATTATGGGGGCAGCTGGGGCAGCTGCTGTGAAATAAGGAAGAGATATGTGAAGGCTTGGACACCTTGGTGGGGATGACTTTCATGAGGGACACCAATATTAAGACAGACCAATCCAAATATCAGACTATATCACTTGTGGTTTTAATAGGAGTTTGAACATTATTTGTTTTCAGTCATGTTGTGTAAACTAGGCAGGCACTCCCGAACTACAGCAATGCAAGTGTGAATGTCTGTCACTCCCACACCACGAAGTGGAGCTTAAGCTCAAGCTGTTATTGTGAAAGCTAAAAGCTCTTTACTAATGACCTCAGACATTGTCTGAAGACTGGACACAAAGGAGGATTTCAAGTGCGCCACAACAACCATGTTAGAGACAGAAGAATACCTCAAAATACTCAGGACTGCCATGGCTGCATCCTCAAAGGAAAAATCCGTGTGCTCTGGGACAGGATGTACAAACCCCAAAGGCAGATTTGGATGGGGAGGCGGGAGAGGTGTTACAATCTTTTTATTTTCTTCTTTTCTAGTCCCTCATTCTCTTTTTGTGATGGAGGGAAGTTCACAGCTGCATTACCTAAATACAGGAATTTTAAGGGCAAAAGAGTGAGGCCAGCTGTGGTAAATTAGTTAATTCCTCTGGCTCATTATATCAGAGACGTGCTCTGACAAGTTGAGACTGGCTGCTATTACAAATGTACAGCCTGGGAGGAAAAAAACACCAGTGTGAAGGTTTGGACCTTTTCTTCGTAAAGTTGCTTTAATTAGAAAACCAGACTCTAGGAGGCTTTGTGCTGTAGAAGTCCAATTGTTAAAGAGGATTGGGGGTGTGATACTCACGTTTGCCCATCAAGTTACCGAGCTGTCCGTCCTATATATCTTGGTCTGTGTCCTTTGTCCGAAAGTGGCTCTTATCGCCTGGGCCCACAAAAGGTAGAAAGAAGAGACATTTATTCCACAAGCACAAAGAACCACTTTGAAGACATAGTCCTTTGTTCACCTTCAAACACTCCTTCTGGTGTCAGTGAAGGAGTATTGAAATTTGTCTGCATGGATTGTTTAAAAAAAAAATTTACACAGGTGGCTGAGAGACAGAACAAGCCCTTGTTCCATACTTCTGCAACAGGTTATGCTGCAAGAAGTCAGTGGCAAACAGTGGGAATTCAACCGAGGAGGAAGAAGATGGGTGGCAAAATGGTCACGGTACCAACCCAGGCTGGAGGAGAGATGAGGCTCCTCGTGTTCATACTGGTGCCTGTGTTGTTGCACAGGTTATGGATACCTGCACTTTATCATTCTCTTCAGCAGCGAAATGGCCTTATTAGCATTTCTCAGCTTTATTCGGTAAAAATAAGTGAGGGGCTGTGAGGCATTTGGGGAAAGATCTCAGAAAACATATGGGTGCTTGAACAGTACAGAACATATTTCACTCCAACACAGAAATGCAAATCTCTGCACGTCAACAACTACCTAAATGCCAGAGGTATCTCAACTTGCTCCATGACACATGTAGTAAAGTTTATGCTTCCAGAAAATAGCAAACCTTCTGCAGATGATCAGTACATATGCAATTACCGTTAACGCCTTTGAAACTTCTCAGATTCTTCGTGTGAATAGACCAGAGCATACACAGACAGCTTGGTGCTTCACAGAGGTAGCAAACTCTGATATAACGGTCGGAAAACAAACAAGCAGAAGTAGCCTGACCAACTCAAGTTATGAGCAGAGTGAAAACAGTTAGACATTCACTTGTGCAATACGCACAAGTTTTTGGGGTCCACTACCACAGGCCATGCATCAAAAAAGTAATAAGTGTATTTCCTTAGCTTGTTGTTAATACTGCAGTGACTTATGCCTGTATTTCAAAACTCCCAGAATGTTAAAAAAATAATTATTATTTTGAGCAATCTCAGATTAGCAACCCACTTTGTAAAGGGCTGTGGAGAGACAGAGAAGAATCCAGCTGAGAGAAAATTAAAATAATACTGGGCAAGAGAAGAAGGAACACTGTCAATGTAAACACAACCTTGAAGTTCCAACAGAAGGTAGAATTCTTAATAGAAAACACGAGTTTCGCTATTAAGTAGGAGAAAAAAGTATATATATTCACACAGTTCTTGTTTTGTTCAAATCATGAAAGGACTGAGGAGGCAGATGTGAGGGACGATGAGTGCATGAGGGAGGAATAAACATCAAACTAGTTCGGCCTCCCTCCAAGAACAGTTAGAGATATTCACAAATCCTCCAGGACAATAAAAATTGCCCAGTTTTAATGATAACAGTGTCACAGTGCCTCATTAGCGTTATTATAGCAAATGATTTCTCTGCTCTGGGGTTTTACTCATGAGCCAGTGACTTTGAATATGCTAGGAAATAGGAGAATTCTTCCAAACTGTGTTTTAAACACTGCTGCCAACCAGAGGTGGTGTATCAGCAACCCGCATTGCTGTCAATATTTTTGCAAGGGCTGCCCAGGAATAAAACTTCCCTCAGATACTAACACAAATCATACAGTGGGTATGACTGAGCTAAAAAGGAAAAAAAAAAAAAGGAGTAAGTTTGACTTTTCCGTGGAAGATAAAGCAGGATGAAGATAGGTGTTAAAAGCAGTGGGCAAACCAAGCTGTGCTCTGATCCTCTAGGAATGTATTTTATCTAATGTATTGTTTGAGAGTAGCTCCACTCTTGTGTTGTGGGAGTCTTTCTAAGGCTCTTCTCAAGACAAATGATGGGACTTCTCATGGCCAGACAAGTTTGGAAGCCTACACCATTAGCAAGTGGTTTTATATGTGACCACACAAGGGTGCACAGGATATCTGTGGAGTGTCTGATGCAGTAGTGGGTAGCAACAGGGGGTAGATCAGGGAACATGAGCATAAGCACATGCACAACGTCCGTAAGAAGTTATGCGGGCAATTTTTGAATCAAGATTTTTCTTATCAGTGCTGTGAGAGTGTGTTTCAGAGCCCTCTTTCAAGCACTGCTTTGATGGAAATCTTTACAGTTTATTCCTATAATATATACTGATTAAAATAACAATTCAATAAGGAGATGCATTCGTCTTTAACAGTATTAGAAGTGGTTTTGGAGTGAACTGATGCCCCAGGAATACTCCAATATTGGTTTATTTGATGTAATTCTTAAAAGCACTTATAAATATTTTCAGAAGCCTTGATGTACCTCAGCTCTGGTTCAGGTGCTTTATTAATATACCTTTGTGCCTAATGTTCTGTATTTGGTGAGAAATTCTGCAAAGAGAAGCTCTCTGTAGTATCTGAAAAGTGCTGTGACTTTTCTACCATGACACTCCCGGGTCGAGGATTTAGAGGCAGTCAGAAATTTTGCTACATCAAATTAGTATACCCTGAACAAGCTGGGTTCATTGACCTTTTGTCCTTCTTGGTCCCAGCCTAGAAGGTATCAGGTCACTGTCCTAATTTGAACATAATGAAGCTAATCCTTAAGTGAATGATGAATCAAACTTTGGCCTAACCCCCTAATAGACATCCCGTATACTTGTGTGCGAGACCCCAGGTTATAAAGACAGGGCAGGCTTTGATGGCTCTTGAAGAAGTCTCAGTCTGCATATCAAATAACTGCCAGTGCACAGTGAAGACCAAGGATTTATGGCACCCAGGTTGGGAAGACTTGAACGTGTTGGTAACACCGAGACAGCTATCTGGAGCTGCCGAAACTTCCCTGGGGATCAGCAGTTTTAGATCAGGATTAAAACCTGTGCTTTGTCTGAACTTCCAGGTGATGAGATATGACCGTCACATCTGAACAGACTCTACATGGGGGCTGCTTCCTTTAATTATGTTCACCTTTGTTCAAAATTGCTCACACAAATACAGAGAAGACCGAGACTTCTCCACAGATAGGTATTTGTTGTTTGTCTCAGCTTATCAATGGGAAAGCAAGTTTGTGCTGCTGCTCGCTTCCAGTAGCTACAAAGGGTGGCTCTTCAAAAGGAGAATCTTGCTTTCCTTACATAGCAGCCTTTCATTTAGATTCCAGAGCATTTACAGCTTAAGCAGAAGGATATCAGCTCAGCCGCCCAGTTCCAAGTGAGTTTGCAGCGGTGGCATTTGACAATGACAATTAATAGTTAACCGGCAAAATTTACACGGAAATATCTGGCACTGTGTAAACAGGGACATCCCAGCAATTTAGTTTAACATATCCAATTTTGCAACTGCAACCATGTTTGACGGAAAATATTCCCAGTCATTTTCTGCCAATATCTATAATGAGAATCAGAAATGTGATGGTGTAGCTTAAGCAGTTTGAGAACTTACTGAGTCCTGTGTGTTCCCAACAGCTTCCACTTCATAGCTACAGCAATTGCCTTTGAGATGGACAAATACATGTGTGTTTATATACACATCTAAAAGTTTTAAAGAAAAGTTCTGGGATCAGATTTCTCCACTCTATAGGTTGCTGTGGAAACAGATTAGTCCTCTGGAAATAAAAGCCTGTGTTTGACTATAATGCAAAGAACAATCCATAGCATGAAAGGAAAGAACAGCTGGGAGTTGGAACAGAGTAAGCTGACATGTCAGACAGTAGCCAGACAAAGTGAGCCAGGGACTGTCTGAAAAAAAGGGGGAAAAAAAAAAAGAAAAAGTAAGAACTAAGCACTGTCAACAAGGTCTGCAAAACGGTCCAGCTGTTCACTCTCATCATAACTAAGAAAATAAGGAGAGAATTCCAAGGCTGAGGATTAAATTTACGAAGAGAAGAAAACCTGAATGGAAAGAGTGAATAGGATTTCAGACAAAACAGACCCCGCACGGAGGTCTTTATTCAGAAATAACTTAGAAAGCACAATGCTGGGTTCCGGACTAAACACACATCCGTCCACAACCTTGCTTATAAAAGGCCAAAAGAAACCTTAATGCACTGCATTAAGCAGACTTTTATATAAAACATCATTTGTATAATTTCATTGTTTCAGGCAGAGCATTAATGTCCTAGGCAGTTAAACAGATTTAGAGAATTTGAGAAAAGGCGTATCTAGCATCGCAGAAAGGGCTAAAAGGTGAACGAGTTTCACCACAAATCCCTGCTGAAACTTGAAATGAAAGCCCAAAGGACTTCTGATATACTGTAAATAGCCAGTCAGCTCCTAGAGCCTTAAGTGATGTCTGCTCTTTTGTTCAGACAATGGACAATTGAATCCAAGATGAACAGTTCCCAGGATTATGTGTGCACTGAGCGGCATAGAGGGAAAAAGAAGTGTTAGAGAGGTTAATTCAGTGATATGCTTACCTACCAAACAAAGGCATGCAGCACTACAGAACCTGATTAGGGACTCTTCAAGAAATACAAATAATGTCATTCACATTGCAGAAGCAGCTGGGACTATGCATGGGCGCATACTTAGAAAATAATAACAAATACACTTTTTTCTCTCTGTTTTTTTTTTCTTTTTCTTATTTGAGTAATGGTCTCTCTGTCCGATGATCTCTTAGGAGCAAAGCCAGCTAAATAGCTAGCAAGATGATTGATTAAGAAGATGCTTTATTTCCATTGTCTGTGTGATCACTCCAGGCATTCAACAATCTAATCTGTGAACTCCTGCATCAGCAAGTACATTCTAAATCAGGAGTAAAAACCATAAATGCCTTGTGAGGAAACTTTATATTCTTTAGATGAAACTAATTATGAGTGTGGATTTCATTAGTGATAGGACAGCTCTCAAATATCATTCAAAGTTATTCATCCATGCTCTGGTACCCAAAGATAACACTTGAAAATGCCATGGTAATAATAGGATAAACAGGTTGAACTAATGCCCAAAATAGCATGTCATCTGGGTTTTCAATATTTACATTTGATGCCACTTAAATGAGCAGGGCATAATGAAGAAGGACACAAGATAAACTAAGCTTTCCTAAATCTCTCACTTTTTTCGTAGTCATGGTGCATTTGTGTATGTCATCTACCAGTTTTTGCTTTTGTTTATGTCCAGTAGCATCATCACCTTTGTCAAACATGGGCTTAAGTATCTTAATCTGCTTGCTTTTTTGCTTTTTTAAAATTTATTTCAGCAGATAAGAAAACCATCCATCCATCCATCCATCCGTTCATCCATCCATCCATTGGTAAAAATTGCCTTTCACAGTCTTTTTGCTTGATTCCCTTGCCACTCTCTTAAGCTGCAACATTACAGCCCTAATCACAAAAAAGGATCAGGTTTGCAGGGAAAATGTGTGGTCTGTGGTCCAGCGCAGTCAAGGAGGCACCTCCAAACACAATCCTGGACCTTCTGCCTACCAAGAAAAGCTTCCCTTGCTACAGCTCCACAGCTCTTACTGTTAAAGTCCTGTAATTTCAGCTTTGGTCCTGTGAAAAGATATCCTGATACCTTGTCACAATTACAGTCACTTAGGAATTTTCTTTTTTCACATTTATTCAGAGCTGATGTTGATAGGAGCACTAAAGCTAACAGTCCCCAGGGGAAGGTTGGCAGCTGTTTGTCCTAAGAGCCCCTTGATTCAGGCTGGCAAGGAAAAACTGAGACTAGAGAGTGTCTCAAATTTCTAAGACTTTTTCACATATGTGTAGGATGCAGAGAAGAGCAGAAAGTGGGAGGACAGAAGTTTAAATTGTATAATATCTTGGAGAATAAAGCTTGAGATTCTGCTGCACTTCATAGTGGCATTTTTCAGCTTCCCTTGCTCAGTGACAATCACCTTATCAGACAAGTAACTGCTCTGAACTGGAGTCGAACATGTCGACACTGTCCCACAGAAGGAGTTGCGTAGGTGCTCCAAAGAAAGAGATTTTCAGATTCTTGTGCTGACTTCCACTGTAACCTTCTGTGCTTTAAGTCAGGGCAGAGTTTACTGTTTCCACAAGCACTTTGGTGGGGAGTGAGGAGAGACGTGGGACCACCAGCTCCCCCTTGCCTTCTCTGCAACACTGCATTCAGCAAGTCACACAGAAGACCCACACATAGGATCCTTTAATCTCCCTCCCGAGCCTAAGACACAAGAGGAAGTGTTGCCTTTCCCAATGCACTGACTTTCCCTGAACTTTACTCACTATGACCGGTGTAATGTGTCATCAGTCAGCTCCTGTGATGAGCAGGCAGTAATGATTTATTCACAATTATTTATTAATTCAGAAAATTCCCAGCAACTGGCCCCCTTTTTTCCTTCTTGAGCTGCCTGCAAATATATCACTAGGTCCAATGTCTGCGCACCACCAGCTACATCTTTTTAGAATGCATTATCTGATGCAGCGATGCAGTAATTCAAAACTCATCTGACGTGGTGATTCAAATTCAAAATACATTGCTAATATTATCACAGTAGTTTTCATAGTATTTTTTGTTTTCTTATTCCTTGATCACACCATTTTTTTTTCTGATTTCACTACCCACAGGACATGTTTGAAACTCCCTGCTTGCAGGGCAGGGGAACTAACACATGTGGAAAGCTGGGACAGACCTACATCTCATTATCTCTTTTTACAGAGGGAGAAAGGTGTCTTCTTGGACCCTTGGACAGTTTAACCCTATGAAAACGGTTGAATTCCACCAATAATTTGCTAATTGCCCATCTTGGCATCTGTAAACAAGAAAAAAGAACAGCCAGTCTTCATCTCACTGGTGACCTGGTAGCAACCTGATCACAGTGCCTGTGATCGACGTTCATCCCGTCCCTTCTACAAGCACGCTTTTGCAGTAAGCTGCGTAAAGAAGCAATCCTATGAAAACAGTGTCCATGTAAAGCCAGGAGGAGGCCTGGATCAGGCAACACCTGCATGTTTTAAATTACAGGTGGGAGTGTAACAGTGCAAAGCGAGCACACTGCAGCGGAACAGGTGTGAGCCTGTGGAGACACTGAATGTCCCTGGGGTACCATGATTACAGTAGCAGCCTTATGAAATTTCAAGCTGAAAATGCCCAGTGGCCTTCAAAGAATCTCAGTGATATTTCAAGCTGCTCGTGCAGTAGATATATCCTGGCACTGGCATGACTCTCTTAAAATGAATCCAAGACTAGATGGAAATTTCAAACAATCTCAAGTTCTGTGATGTTTAACTTTGAGGTTTTGGTTGAGTGCATTAGAAAAATAGGTCTTTTGTGAAGTTTGCTTCTGTGATATCAATCTCCAAAACATTAATGTCATTCTGGGAGAGAAGAAAACACAACTTTGACTTGTGTCTTCTCATGACCAAGGTCATACATTTCACAGACCTGTATTTTGGTTGGCTGCTCGAAATTTTGTTATGTTGCCATTTATACCTGTGTTGAAACCCATTTGATGGGTTTCAAGCCCACTTAGTTGGACCTACACATTGTCTTTGATACCTTAAGATTTTCAAAAGCAGCAGCCACTGTCACAGGAGCACTTGCTGGTTCAGGATCTTGAGTTGACAACTGTGCTATGGATCCAGGAGAGGTCATAATGACAGTTTTATCTGTAGTATCTCTTATATGTGGTGATATAAGAGTTATACCCACGATCTCTGGAAGATATTCAGTGCTACTATTGTATGGTCCAGCTAGGATTCATCTAAAACCTCAGTGCTAGAAGGCATAAGAGATGCCTTCACCGTGAGTATGTGTGGGTATACGTCTCCAGTTCCAGGTGGACAAGAGCTGCAGTTCCTCTTTAATACACATGACAGTGTGGCCAGGCCACTGCTTGGGTAACTGTGTGTAACCCAGGTATGAATCTCCAGACTAGGTCTGGATGAGCAAGGAGGAGCAGGAAGGGATGTGTAGGATGGAGCAGACGGTGCCAAGGGCCCAGCATCCACAAAGTATGCATCTAAGGGACTAATTGCAGACTACCTCTAGCCTGGTCTTCTGGAGCCTGGCAGATGGGGTGTGCTAGTTGTGCACATTTTCTGGGTTAGTGTAATCCAAGAAGAATCCAGCTCAGGTTCTCCAAGCCTTCTCTGTGGTGTGAACCAAAGCATGGTCAGGAAGATTCAGTTCAAAAGCAGGCTCCTGACTGTATGGAAATGCTAATGCTGACACAAAATTAACTGAATTTCAGACTGTTTCTTGGCATGGAGACCAATGTGCAAGGTACTGTGCATTTCCACAATATTGTACTCTTTTGCCCTTCAGAATATGCTGGATGCATGCACACTGTCTCCTGGGAACACTGCTTTGCCTGTGTTTGTACCTGAATAATAGCTAGGAGTTACTTAGGAGAAAGGTATTTTGACATGAGCCAAAAGCATGCCAAGAGCCTTTCTGAAAATGTGACATTTGAACAATATAGATGACATAGCTCAAGTACCTTGAATATGTTGCTTGGCAGGGTTTAGTGCTGGTACAGATATAGTCCTGGTTTCAGAGTGTCCCTCTCAGGGTGCTCCTGAAACCAGGTTGCAGGATTAATGCCTTGATTCAAGTGTCATAGCAAAGCCATGAATAAACTTGAAGCTTTGAAAGGGTGAATGTTACTTTCCTCATTTTGCTGTGCTGCACAACACCAGGACCAGTATTTGGCCTTTGGTAACAAAGCCCTAACGGAGCTAAAATTTTGACTGTGATCCGCACTGAACTGCTTTGCGTTAAAAATGCCTGAAGTCTGTATTGTCCTTTTACAGGGATTGTCAGAAGTAAAAGCCTGAACACCTTTAACTGAGAACAAACAGCTCTTAGAGCGAGTTTACAAAGTCTTTAGAAAACTGAGTGGAATTGATTAGTTGTTGATGCCTCTTTTTCCCTTTCTTTGTCTTCCCAAGTAGCAGTCATTTCACCAGAATAAATAGAAGAAATACGAGGAAGTCCATTTATAGGGAAAATCCCACTTTTTCAGAATGGAAAGGACTGAAATGCCTCTCTGTATCCACCCTGATGGTAGCAGATGTCTTTTCCAGAGCATTGCAGCACATCTCATCTCCCCCCAAATTTCTGCTGAATTCTCTCCCACTGCACACAGGACAGCACGATTACTTCCTACTGCCCTTCCATCCTCAGGGCTTGGACCTATAACAGCAGAAGCAACAAGATGCACAGTTTCTACCTTTGGTAACAAGAAATGACCTTGAGAACCCGCCCCCAGTATGCTTAACAGTTGGGGTTTCACGGGGCAAAAGATGAAAAGTCTAGATTCAAAAGAATATGAATGTGTTATGGTTTCTTTGTAGAGGGGCATGCTGAAACCATGATGACATCTCCTGATCTGTACCATTATCTCAGCTGTCCATGTGAAATAAATAAAAGAGGCTTCTTTGCAGAGCAGACCGGCTGAATGGCATATTTTTGCTCTAGAGTCTGTTGTGTTTGGAGGGGAAAAAAAAAATCCCAGATAGAAGTCAGGTATCCATAAAATGAGAAATGAAAAAGAGTGTGGCATAAAAGTTGTTTAAAACAGCATTTTAATATTCAGGTTCTGTAAATAATACAAGGGAAGAAATTCCACATACTGCATTGGACTGATAGATAAAGTTGGAGTTGTTTCAGAAGATGATGAATGTACCCCATCGTTAGCTACACTAGGCTAGGACAGAAGAGATATGAATGTCGCTGACAGCACTGCCAAAGATTTCTGTCATGACGTCAGACGTTCCACTTAATCTCTTGGTACCTCAGCTCCCCGTCTCCAAGATGGGGATGCTGATGGATTATTTTCTTTCTTTATACTGTGAGCAAGCCTATTGTGTATTTTTACAGCAGCTGGTGCAATGGACCAAGCCTGGACTGGGAGACGGGCTGCTGAGGGTGCACCAGAGGAAACCAACAATGAACCCAATCCATATGCTAGTACCTACCTAAGTTGCATATATGCAGCCCAAAGTACTGTATTAATCTGTTTTAAATTAGGCAGTTTTTCCACTTTTCTCCCTTCCTTCTCTGCCCAGAATCCTGCAATGTTTAGCAAGCTTAGCTGTCCACCTACCTCTTAACCCAGGGCAGTTAACACGTTGCTGTGCAATTATTAGATCTTCGTGGGATGAAGAGCCTCTTGTGTTTTGCTTGTACTATCACCACACTGGAACCTCACCTCCTCCTCCTGCCAGAGGGGATTTCCAGGCAGATGCTGCCGGAACACATCGATTTCCACTAAACAAAAACATTGAGTATCTCTGCAGAGCAAATGGCTTTTTAAGCCATTGGGGTATGGTGAACTCCTTAGAAGTCCAATGCTGAACGAGTCTCCAGGGAGATATTGTCAGAAAGGGCAGATGGAACAGGTGTGTGACGAGATCGTATATTTTGCTGTTTCCTTTGGATTTGTTTATTTTCACAGAAGACTAGGTCACGGCCTGTATTGCTCTTCCCTTTTTATTATTAATTTCCACCATTCCTATCACCAGGGAAGCCTGATTTTTCAGTTCCCAAAACTGGAAAAAGCACGTAAATTATATGTGCCACCCACCCTGGTGTTTTCCAGATTAAAATGACTGTTGCTGCAACTGTTGCCATCAGGCATACCCAGACCAGCTGTTAGAACCAATAAAATACCAACACTGCCCGAAAACAAAAAAGCCAAAGCCAAACCAGAGCAAACAGATCAGGCCAAGTGATGAACAAAGCTGAGCATCCCCCAGCCCAGCCCATGCTCAGGCTGAAGCTCTGCCCCAACAGAAACAAACATCGATGGTCCCTGTCCTCAATGGTGGGTCCCCTACCTCCAGCAGCCACCTCAGACCTGGGATGCCAGGGACCCACCACTCTCCCCCATGGCTGATAAAGGTCATACTAACACCCTTTTAGGGGAAAATCATGAATTTGCAACAGCTACAGAAGGTAGTAAGGGATGAAGATGTGTATGCATGAGTATTAGCTTGGGCTTTTTCTTATTTTTCTAATCTACATAGTATGGTCATTTTATAGTGTCTGTGAATTATGGATTTTCTTTCCAGATACCAGCACATCCTTCCAGGGTCTGAGGCATTTTGCAATTACAGTAATTTAGCTTCAGATTTAGCAAGGCTTTATGGTTTGTGGGAATAAATGAATTTTTGATACAGTAGCCAAACAAAAAAAAAAATTATAAAGAAAAAATCAATCAGGTTCACTTAGCAGATTCTCTTCTTTTGCCTCCCTCCTTCCACTCCTCAAAGGATGATATAATGTATTTTGGATCAAACAGATGTTTAAGTCAAATCTAAAGAAAGATATTGGTTCATTTTCAAGTACTTATTTCTAAAACTGGGTTAGCTTGGTATTTTCCCAATTTTAAACTTATAAAGACATAATTTCAAAACAAGCATTCAGTAAATTTCATTTAGAAAATACTTTTTAAAGTACATTTTATTTTCTCCATTTTCAGAAATCAAATTATTTGGTAATTTAACCTGAATTAGCAGACCTGGATGCTTACTTTGGGGAGCAAACTATTACTAACCACAAAAACATCGTCATACTCTTTCCATGCCGGGAAGGATTGTTGAGTGAGACAGATCTGGGTTTCAAAACATCTTGGGGTGCATCTACAAGGGACTGTGCTTGATCTCCACCATGCTATGAACCAGATACTGTCCAGCAGCCGAGCAGCTGCAGTAGCAAAGCTGCATCTCTGAGCATACAGGCTCTGATAAGGCCTCTTGCTGTATTGCACAAAAGGAAATGGAAGGCAGTAAGAAATTTTAAAAGATTTAAACATTTCTCGTCGTGGCCCATCTTGCAGTCTGCTCCTTTCACCTCCAGCAAGGGATGGAGGCTGCAGCAGGAGGGGAAATCTGCGGCTGGCACACAGCAGGGTTCGCCCCAGACAAGGGATAAGGCCAAACTAATTCAGCTGCAAAGCCTCGGAGCTGACTCAACTCAAAGTGAGCTCCTGGCCTTCTCTTCTGTTCTTTTCTGTGCAGAAATATTCCCTCTAAATCTCTGCACCACATGCTAGGACCTTGATATCTGCCATAGTCCTCTCAAACCCCTTCTCTCCTGGCATTGCAGTGCACTAACTCTCCCCATAAAAATTAGAATAAACAATAAGAAACCACAAGAACAAGGAGAAGAAATCAAACTAAAGGCACAGGAGAGGTGTGGACAGCTATTTTCTATCTGCTGAAGGAATCTATACCAGTGGGAAAAAAAAAAAATAACTGCTGCACAATTAACAGATAAGAGATTCCTGGTTTGAAAGCTCACTATGTGTATGTCACATGGTCTTAATGATGACATTTATCACACCACAGCCTTTGAAGAAGGAAAGTCCAGAAAATAAAACAATATGTTTTGAAGGCAGCTAATCCCATGGTTATATTAAAACAATGCTTCTGGACTATCTAATACCAGCATGGTTTCTGGCAATGTCAGGTTCGTTAGAAAGCTCTTCCCATTGCTAAACAGCGGGAGCAGTGCACTGTGACATTAGCTAGCAACAGTGGTGAGCAATCACCTCTTTTACACAGCTGTGGGTGTGCATGATTAAAAAATAAATAGGGGAGCCATTTTCCAACTGTTCCTAAGACAAAAAGAAGAAGAAAGGAAGTATTACCAAATGTAGGAAAATTTCTTCCCTTTTCTACTAGCTCAGCTAATTTTAATTTAGCTTTTTGTAAATCACAAGCATAGAGGGACATGTCCTTTGGATAATGTACCAAGTGGAAGAAAAAAAAAGACTGAAAAAGATTTTAAAATGACAAAGAATATAATGTGTCCTCAATATGAGGGGGCTGTTGGGAAAGTGTTTATGGGGCCAGACTGAATGTCTTCACTGGGACTGATCAGGTTATTCTAGCAGAACAGGTTTTCCATTAGCAAATGTGATTACCTCTGTATCGATGTATTCTGTGAAAACATACAGAATTTGATTATGTTTTCGTGGGGAAAAACAATAAAATGTTTCTAATGTCCTTAAAAGTTTGTTTTGTTATAGTAGAAACACTTCAGATCTTGCTTCAGCTTTCATACTGTACTGAAGTTAATCCCATTCTTGCATATATTTATATTATAATTAATGTTGTATAGCATGTTTATCTTCTTATGTTAGAATGCTGAAAAAAATTACATCCTTGTAACTAATTGAACTTAAATATGCTGGTGCCTTTATTCCATGAGAAAGTCCCCATTTCATATTTTGATTTTTCTTCAAAGCAAAAAAGCAAACATGGTCTTAAGTGTTAATTTCTCCTAATGCGAAGTTCCTTTTTGTAAACACATCTGTAACTTCAGCACATACAGGTGCAGGGAAACACACAATGCAATTAAAACATATTCTTAACAAGGAATTTTCCTAAATCAATAACGCTTTTGTAAAGTCCAGGTATCCTTAGGCATTAAAATCCCTCAGTAAACCTGGCCAAGGGAGGGTGTCACCTGAAACGATTCAGCACCACCCTTGTTCTCCCAAGGGAAAACTTATTTCTGCTGGTGGTGGCAGCTGCACCTGATGGAGAGAAGAGGCTGCACACTGGCTGTTCCCCCACCAGTCAGTAGAGACAACCCTGCTTACCTGGCTGGCTGGACCTGCAAACCTGTGTGCCCTGGAGGCACAACCACCCTGATGTCCTTGGTGCCCATTTGCTCCTGAACATGCAGAGAATATCTGTATGCACAACAAGGAGGTAAAATAACCACTTCACTTTCTGCTTTGGTGTTTGGATCCTGCTTTGCAACCGTGTTAGCACAGAATTAAAGACATGAACGTGGAAATGGGAACATGGAGGGGTTGCACTTGAAACCCTGAGGCTTGGAGCCAGACTTTGAAGGGACTAGATGGCTAATTCTCACTGAAAACAGTGGGAATTCAGCACGCAAACAGCTTCAAAAATGTCAGCCTTCTTTTAGCAGACATCAAAATAAAATGTGTCAGTCTTACAACACATCCTTAGATTCAAAAAAAAGAACTGGCTTAGTTAAGTAAGTTTTCACTGGAATTTTCTCAGACTTCTGAGTGCATTTTTGTATAATATTCGCACATATATCTTGCTGCAGATAGCTGAAATGTAAATAACCATCTGGAAATCCATCCAGGGCACTATCTGTTATTTTTTTTCATAATGATACAGAATTGTTGACAATCACACACAGCTGCATGTTTTCAACAGCAGCTTACCCTTTACCAGATGGAAGGTGAAGTGACTGGTCTCCTTACTCTCCAATCCAAATCTATCATGGTAGCATTTACATGTGTACAAAGCCTGGCAGCATAAGGTTCAGTCCAAGATTCTTGTGGCCTCTAGTGGCCATCTGGGATGCTGGATGGAACCATACTACCTATTGCCCATGTTCAGGCAACAGAACATCACCTAGACATCTGTTAACATCAGCGACTTCCCTCCACCTAGCTCATCTGGCACTACACTGGTGGGTCCTGCCACCAAAACAAGAAATCATTCTCTGGATTGAGCCAGCTGAATTTCTTGGTTCTTACTGGATGAGGAAGGTCCTAAAAAGAGTCAGTGAACTTGTGACAACCACAAAGCGTAACTTGCCCCACTGGTCACAGGCAAAATGTGTGTATTCTTGGTCATCTCTGAACTGCAGTCCCAAGTATGTTTTCTGCTAAGAAAACTTGTGCGTGAGTACAAACAACAAGATAGTTCTGGCAGCAGGGACAGCAGCTCCAGCTAACCCTGTGAGTACTGCTACGCTAGTAGTACTCACAGCTACTAGTGTTAGCTACTAACACGCCTGTACACACCTACATGCAGACATCTAAATGTAGGTGTCTGAATCTGGAGCTGGAACCACCCCTACACTGTAGACACCACTTGGGGAATTTAATGCCTAGAAGGAGCCATCTAGCAACATTTGACGTGTGTCAAGGTGTCCCAGCTGGCCTCCAGCTGCCATCCTGGAAAGGTGTGTAACTTACTTAACGTTGCCATATCTGTGAGCATCATCTGGATAATCCTTAGACACCCAAAATAGGTCTACTAACCTGTGTTTCGGCAGCTAAAATCCATCCCAAATCTACACAAGGTGAACCCCAAATTGGGTAACTGTACCAAGAAACAGAATGTTGGTTCAGTCTATCTCCTCTTCGAATCAATAGCATAACATGCAATTTTATTGGTTTTTTTAATATCCTTTTCATGTTGCATATTTCATTTTTTTGATGAAAATAAATGCAGATAAATACAGAACACCACCATCCATATAAAATATAATCCTGCACTATCGGGCTTTGCTAGAATTTTAATTTTGAAATACTTCCACATGCTGTATATGCCACTTCTTATAAGGTCCGGTTTGATTTTAGTTTAAGTGACATTTAATCATTGTATCATTGAATCAAATTCATCAGTACTATCTGGAAAGCACTATCTGTCTTTTCCAATATAAAACTACCTCTTTTAATGTTCTCTTCTATTATTTGATTTAACTCACTACAGACATCTGTCTGTTTTTTCCTCAAAAATGTACTGCAGTTTGCTTACAGCAAGGCAAGTGAGTAAAAAAAATTAAAGTCATAATACTGAGACAGTCAGATGCTCTTTTTTCACGTTGTATTTTTTCTCTCTTGAACAATCATAAAATAATTCCCAGCAAGCCTGCTGAAGTGAAGGAATTAGATAAATAGCCAGAGTTCTGTAAAACCAGCTCTGAAATGGAGTGGGGCTGTGTTATTACACAGTGCTCCTGCTTACAGACAGCATATATTCTCTTTATTGCAAGGCAGAGTTCAGGCTGCATATATTTCCCATTGAGCCAGACACTGTTCCTATTCCATTTAACTCTTCTTTATATGACAGCATTTTTCCTGCCAGTAGGTTTATTATTAAGACATCTTCCCTATGACTTGAAGGATCTGTTTATTTGAGGTTTTTAAAGAGTGTTCCAATTTTTATCTTCTTTATTTGCAGTGACAGAGATCAAATCTGGGTGAAATTACCCCTATGTTGTATAGGGTTGCATCACCTCTTGCATCTCCATAGATCCAGTCGCATTACCTATGCGTCTCAGATGTGCCTGCCCCACCTATCCGTGTCCTATCTGAAATATGATGGATTTGCAGGGCAGTCATGTCTCAGAGACCCAGTACCCATCCACAATGAGAGAATCCATGCTAGCAAAGCCTAAAAGTACGTAAAAAACATACATTTCAAGGTTTTACAATAAATGGTTGTTAAAGAATCTCAAAGGGGATAATGAGTGTTAAACTAAATAGCACGTGAGTGCAGCCTGGAGCCCAGGCTCACAGTAATCAGTCATCACAGCCTCAGTTCTGTCCCTCGTCAACACATACACTCCAACCCAGTGGAGGAGACCAGCCCTGAGGCTGTCCCTGCCTGGTAAAGGCCCACCAGTTTTGGAGTCAAAGAGAGCTAAGCCACAGGAATATGAGCTGCGACCATGCCAAGAATGTAGTCGCTCACTCATTTCGTTTACTGGTATGTACATCACCTTAGCAACTAAATCAATTTTCTGCAAAGATCCAGCAAAGCCTCTAAGCAATTGCTTCATCCAGATGAGTTTCTAGTCACAGCTTCTGGCAGGACTTTTTTTCACGTGCTTTGCTGGCCTAAAGGCTTTGTTAGATTGACTCCTAAACAAATATTGAGTCCAGAACTGGGGATAACCTTCCTATGCAGAAATAACCACCCTGGTTTCTTAGAAGAAATCAGGTTTTTATTCTTTAACCCAACATAAAAAGTATTTCTTATATTCCTTCCTGCCATCTCTGATATTTTTGTACACGTTTTACCAAAGCAGACTTCTCAGCTGCTCAGTGTAGCTTTTCAGAAACTTCCATTCTTCATTTTTCTTTTCAGATCAAGGTTAGAGCTTTATCAAAGCTCAAAGGATCTAGTCAAGATATATTGACCTCGTATGTAACCCAGCCTAAATGTACAATTCTATGCTATAGCTGAAAATGCTCCTTGTTGCATGAGATGTAGAATGTTTAAGCATGATCATTCACAGTCCAATAAATTATTATAAAACAGCAAGCAGGTGTCCATGTTGTAAGCACAACACAACTAAATATAAGGAACCACCTCGTTTGTTTATCACAGATTATCAGTTTGGGATTCCTCCACCTTGTGACTGTCCAAGTATTAGCTCGTCCCTGACTGAGCTTGTCTTCTAAAATGGGGATTCATTTTTTGTTCAACTAAAGAGTCTCAGATAGGAGAAGCCAAAATTGCCATTAGCATTATACGGGGTAAATGTTAATTTAAGAGTGCATATGGATGGCTTCAACAACATACTTTATTTGCATAATTTAGCCTTATCCTGACTTGCGTGGCTCAATCCAGTGATATTTTACACCATTCACCTAGCCTGATCTTGAACCCCATCCCTCTTGCTCTTCCTGTTCCCCGTCACCCCTTCCACCTGCCCTGGGAGGTTCTGTGCATTAGGGTTTGTTCGCAGCTATGCTGCTGCACCCTCTGGAAGCACATTCTTCTCTCTGTACCGCCAAGTCCCCTTTAAACTGTCACCTTGGAGCTTTCATGTTCACTTTAGCTTCTGATCAGTGTTAAGCACCATTTCTGTTCTTTGCATTTCCCCATCATTTGTAGCTAGTCTGTAAGAATACTTTTCGAGCACCTTTGCTGCTTTTAAACTCCAACTTTTTCTTCCTTCATCTGCAGCTCTGTCTTTGTACATTATTTTCCTTGTCTAGCAGCACAAGTGCCTTTGTTACCCGCTCATTTCTCATCTCTGTCCTACCAATTTCTGTAAAGTATTTTCATATATCACGTACCAGGGATGTGAAGTAAAAAGAAATTTTGTTCTACATGGAAGGCATTCTCTAAGTGCAACACTGGTTGCTTCCTTTATTTGATGTTATTTTCTGGTATTTGGATACTCTGTATAGACATGAAAAAGCATACCAAGAAGGAAAAAAAAAATAAACTTTTTGAACACAAATGATGGAGCACCTTAAAGAGGAAGGCAGAGGAAGTTTAAGTCACCTCAGTAATTGCCACTTATGGAAAAGCTCTTGGTGGGGCAAGGAGCTTCTGGGAAGCTTTCACCCAAGTCGTGTTCCTATCGCTGCTATGACTGGATGTCATTGTGCTAGAGGAGTGGCACAAAGCAAAAGATTCAAGAGGCAGAGAATTATTCCCATGTTGATTTTCTGTGTTCAAAATTATGACTGTGGTAAAAATTAAAACAAAAAGTAAACATCTATAACAAACCTCCCAAGAGCCCCAGGTTGGCTTCCTGAAGGTGCAATGACAAACTGCATCCAGGTCCCACAACCAACTCTGCCGATCTGCTTGCAGAAATGACCGGATGCACTGGTAACTACACAAATACATCAGGAGTGCTACCAGCACATGTCTTTCCACATAACTTCAAACTCTCTGCCCTTTGGAGCAGAAAGAAAACTGCTCAAATGCTATGACCATAGCATATCCTTTTAAGACCATATATTTCTCTGAGATGCCACTGACTGTTAACTAAACAGCAATTCGTTGACGTAAGTTGACTTTTATCTGCAATGGGCATAGAAATGTATGAGTGAAATTATGACTCATTTCTGGGGTTTGTGTGAAAAATTAATGAATTTCGGAAGCAGAGACTGACAGCTTTGTACCTTCTTTTACACGCATTCTTTGTGGCTTAGACTCTGTGGTAATCCTCAAAAATCCCATCTCAGAAGTCTGCAAAGATGTTTGTATGAATTTAAGTTATTTTCTTGAACCAGTTATCAACTTCAGGAACTCTATAACCATGGCTGGTCCTCGTCATGGTTTCGAACAGGAAATTGGAGTACCCTATGCCTTGAAAAACTGAAGTCAAGAGTTACACAAGGAACATACATTATTCATAGAACATAAAATACACATTGCCAGTACAAGAGAAGGCTATTTTCTTTGGCAAAGTAAAATAAGGCAGCCTGAAAAACATGCAGCAGTCTGCCACTTGGGTAGAGCCCCAAATGAAACAGCGTTCCCAGCCTGTCAGAACCTGTGTTTCACACGCCTGCTGCTGGAATGAATGGGGATGTGTTTTCAGTAAAGACTTCAATTTCATCCACTATAGTCCAATTTGTTTAGTTCTGTATTCATGTTCTGTAATTACAGAAGTGAAAGCAATGGCAGCAGTATGGCATAAACCTTTTGTTCATGTAAATTTGTATTAAAAACTGCAGTATAAAAAATTAAAAAGTCCTTTGAAAATAAAACTGGAGAAAAATAGAAAATTAGGTGAGGGCAAAGCTTTCAAACAACAGAATCAAGTTACGTTTAAAATCAGATCTATCACTTAGGCATAAGATCTACATAGGCACGTAAATCTACACAGGTAGAAAAGTTTAAATTAAGATGTCCTTATGTGCAAATATACTTAAGTATATTTTGGATTTTTGTCTAATATTGAGCTGAAGATCCCAATGCTGTACATTTAGGATACTGAAATTTGTACTGTGAGCCTATGAAAAAAGTTTGGATTCATCCGAACTAACTTCATTAAAAGTTAGGCATCTAGTTGAAATTAAGCCTTTTGTTTCCTTCTGTAGTCAAGCGAAAAAGAGGCATTGCCAGAGAACAGCTTATCTCTCCCATACTGTATATGCTGTCCCAAAATAGGATGAGCGGCTCTTTGAATATGCCTCTGCATAGACTAAGGCTGGATTTAGATGTCTAGCTCACATTAAATGCTGAATTTGTACAGACTGAAGCTAAATGAATTGAATCCCTTCCAAAAGCACAAGACTGAGAAATAAAAGGTATGGGAAGGTCCAGCCCCTGCTGCTTTGCTTGGTGAAGGTGGGCAAGTTATTTCATATATTCACGTTTCTTTTCCTCTTTCCCTCCATCATTTATCTAAACTGTAATTAGCTAATACAACAGGGTCCTTTGCTCCTGCCTGTTTTGTTTGGACACTGTTATAATAACTGTAATGTCTGGATAAGGCTGGACATCGAGAATACTGTGCCTTGGACTTTTATGTATAATACCTTAGACTTTTATACATGTAGTGCTTTGCTTATGGTGGTGATTTGCAACAAATACACTTGCCACACCAGTTTCTGTTTCTTCATTCTGCTGCAGCTCGTAGTGATCAAAATTAAATATCTAAATATGTCTGTACAATTCACGAGGAAAGTCAGAAGGAGCTGCACGTCTCATTCAGACAGAAACTAGGTGTTAAAACCTTGATATTTTTTCATAGGTCACAAATATTAAAAAATAGATATGTATATATATGGCAGTAGGCTTGCACAGCCTTGGACTAGTATTTTCAGCACTGATTTTATGCTAAGACCTGCTCTTGAGCAACAACGGTTAATGGAAGTCCCGTGTCTCTGTTAGTGGAATTATATGAATAATGCAACATGATACTCATTTGTTTTTTTTCATCCCACCATTCTTTCACTAAGCCAGCTGCCAGCTTTAACTGTCATTTCCAAGGACCTAAGGATCAGGTGGGATTATATACTCAGGCTTTTCTGATTAATAACTATGTGAATCAATAAGGGGTAAGCCATTTAGCATAATATACCTATGAAATACTAAGTTCCTAAGTTTATAACAGCTCAATTTTTAGTTCCTATTTCTTACGCGTCTTGATATAGATGTGCCTGTTAGAGTGGAATAAACTGTCACAGCTAGGGAGTAGATAGTTTTCTTGCATTATGCTGAATGCTTTTTTCTTGCTTTGACAAAATACATATATCCTTCAGGAACTGGAAGCTTTTATATGCGTTACTCACAAGCTTTTTATTTTGCAAGTATGCTGGCAGATTTCTGAATGGAGTTATGAGGAGAGTGATTCATTAACATGGAATTAGGTGCTACACTGTTTTTTTTTTTCAGTCAGTGCAATTTCTTTGGATCTTTTCAACACCATTTTTATACCTCTTGAGCTTCATAATTTAAGATTAAAAAGAAATCAGAAAGCAGCAACTTTAAAACAGGAAGCACTTCACCACTCAGCAGGTTTTTGAGGAGTGGAAATCTGTCGTATCTTATTTATCCCAGACTCCCATCCTAGCTCTGTTCTGTCATCTAAACAGCTAAGAAGTGGGAAACTAAAGAAAGGTAAAACAGATTCACTGAAAGGACTTGGAGCACTAATAGGGAGCTATATATCCTGAATAAATACTTTGATGACTACTACGCTAGTTCCCCTGTCCTGGGCAAAGCTGCCTGGTTTGGAGGTGGCAGCGACATCTTTCCAGCCTGCACAGCAAACACACTTGAAGTTTCTGCTGCAGAGGCAGACACACCAAGCAAAGCTCCCTGCTGCCACAGTCCTCATCAAAGTCAGAGACTGATATCACTTCTTCCCAGAGTTTATGTGATGCCTAAAGGCAAGAGAGCTGGAAGAAAGGCAGGTGCATTTGACAAGACCAAGAACTGGTCAGTTTTGCTGTGATTTCCTCTCTTTCCACCTCTTTCTTCCTGTTCTTGCTACTTCACCACTCAACATCTTTGTTCTCCGGGGCTCAGTGATTTAATGTACCATCACTAATGGCAATTCAGCCCTTCAGATTTCAAAAGTCCTACTACAATTCTACAACTGTACTTATGAAATGGGCAGGGGAAAAAAAAAAAAGCAAAGGTTACTAACGGGAGAT
>VWYH01004650.1:254971-296099 GCA_013399365.1 Pampusana beccarii
AAAAAAAAAAAAAAAAAAGAAATTTGGAAGAGGCAGTTCAGTAATGAACTGTCAGGGCCTACTCTCTTCTCACCTAATTGAAATGTTGCTGCTTCTGCTGCCTTTTTTATTGAGTTGCCTTTGGCTTTCAAAATACTTCCCACAGACAGATTGACATGTGGATTTTATATTAACTTCTGGATTTGCTGTGCTTCACTTTATAGTGGTTTTTTACGTGTTGAGTGTTTCTTTCTTTTTTTCTTTTTTTTTCCCTAAATAAAAGAACATTTTGACCTTATTAATAACAGTGAAAGCTCACGATTTTTCAAGTAATTTTCAGGCCCACGCAGCTTGGCCCACACAAACCTATTCACATATGAGCACAGACTACACATAATCAGGGATGTGGTTGTTTTTTCCATCCAGAATGGTGATGACACTAAGTGATGACATTAAGAAATGGATTAGCTTGTTTCGCCTCCCATCTTCAAGTATTTTTTGTGGTTTTCTCGTTATATGTTCTGAGTTTTCTGAGTGGCAATTTGAGGATTACTGTTCTGTGTCTATAAAAGTAACGTTTTGATACCAAAAGGAGAAACTGAAAAGACAGACTGACCCAAACTCCCTATATTAAATGGTGCTACTTACTGGCATTTGTGTTTCATCAATGAAAATTCTAATCAGATCACTTGTGAAAAAATAAAAAATAAATTTGGTTGCCTTGCCACAGGCTTGACCTTAGGGTGGTTCCTGGTAAGAGAAAACACTCTTTTTTTTCCTGGCTTTTTCAATCCCCAGAGACGTTCTGCGAAGTGTTTGCTCTAAAACAACATGAAGCATGTTTTTTGTCTCGTAAGTTAACTAAATCATTATAGATCTACAGGACAGTTCGCCAGGGAAGAGAAATGCCTGTGTAGGGCTGCGGCCTTTTCTGCAGGTCACCCCTAATCATTTGCTGCAGCTGCCCTATGGGCCCCAGGGAGAAGTTCTCTACAAAAAGGGAAGATTTGGAGCTTCCTTGGCTTTTGTAACAGACACACTACAAGTCTGTGAGAGGCATCAGTCCCAGAAAAAACAACAGAAGTTTTACTCCGGGTTTCAGTAGGACTAAGGTGTCCTTGCTTGCTCCGTGGGTGATTTTTCCTACATATAGGCTGTGGGGACTACACTCTCATATGCTGAAATTGAGGTTTCTCCATCATCAGATCAGAAAACTGCTTTTGCGTGCCACCAGGCTAATGTTTCCTTACAGTGCAAAACCTGGGACAAAGAAGTGGAGGGGAAGCAGCACTGGCCTGAGTGTCAGCCCAAGGTGAGGAGATGAACTGTCCCAAAATTAATATTTTTTAAAATAAATGCCTTTTAACAAATATGGATACACTTTCACTGGAATGCAGAAAAAAAAAAATAACTGAGGGGAGGAAGGGGTAATTTACCCAAAACATTCAAATAAAATATTACCAAAAAAAAGTCTGCCACATACAAAGTAAATATTAACAGGATAAGCAGCTCAGATTCCTTCCTGGAACTGTCTAAATGAAGCTGGTGGAATTAATCCAAGGTAGAATCCATCCTGCATTAATTACCGTTGTATCTGATCCTCTTTATTAAGCCTTGGTATTCATTATATTGCACAATAAGATTTTCTGTATATTTTGTACATACTTATCACCACTTAACTACAAAGATAAGAATTACTAACACTGCAGGTTTATCATAGTTTAGTACCATTTCTGCTTGTATCATAATTATCTTTTATGTTTCATTAAGTTTTTATGTGATTTTAGGTATTCTCGCAAATCTTTTACTTCATACATGTTAATTTGTTTTATTTGCATTTCTTTGTGATCCCTTTACAGCTAACTACCAATTACTATAGAATCAGATATTAATTCCATCATAAACTATGATATGTATTGCATATAATTTAGAATAAATAATAGATTATGCACATTTAAATTACTAATTTGTCCTTTTATAATGTTGTCCAGAGACACATCACAAAATGCTCTAAACATCCTGATGTAAGTAATTATTATCTGTCCCCATGTGAACACATAAACAGAGAGGTTCTGAGAGACAAAGTGACTTGCTCATAGATACTAATTTTAATGACCTAATTCAAAGCCCTATCAAGTCTACCCATTGCCTCCAATAGGATTTGAATCAGTCCCCAAAAGTCAGCAGGTAGCAGTCTCCCATATCCTCTATCTCTGTTAGGGCCAAGTCTTCTAATTAACAATCCTGAAAATGATTCATTAGAACAAGAAGATTTTAATTTTATTTGTTGCAGGAAGGAGTAGGCTATTAAATTCCAAGGTCAATTTGGTGTCCCAAAGGATCATGAGCTGCCCACACCATCTAAAGAGATCACGCTTGTAAATTCTGATTGATCGGTGGGGCTGCTGAGATTTTGCGTCATTTACTGTCCAGTAGCTCATAAATTCTTTCTATCACCAGTTACTGTGAATGAGTGCTTTCTTCAGAAAATTACTCCGGGAGACCGAAAATCAGTTTTGTGTTCCATCATCCACTTCATCTGGGTGGTTTCATATCTGCAGTAGAAGATGTACTACCTGTATATAATAGATGAGGTGCAAGTGTACCATAAAATATCCCTCCTTTGTCTTTACTTGTTAATGATCATTATTAGCTGAAAATTGATGGATTTGAAACCAAAGCTCTATCCTTCAGGTCATCAGTAATGATATAACTAATAGCATTTGGTGACCCTTTAGTACTTTCCAATGAACTACATCAGGCTGAACCCATGTCAGAGTGATCATTCAGTAACAAAAGGGCATGTTGGAGCAATTTTTCCTTGCTGAGGTGGAAAAAAAAGCCGGGAGGCTTAACCAATCCCTTGAAATTCCCGAGCGGAAAAGGAGATTCTCTATTTCAAAAACAGTTAGCACACAGGAGACAGAAAAGGACATTTTCATGTCTTCATAGAAAAACGCACGCCAAACACCCCTGCAGAGCCACAGGCTCAGGAGTGTTCCAGCAGACCTGGGACAAATGAGCATCCTCACTCAGGAGCCACAGGAAAGCTTTGGTAATGCTGCACCTTTCTGCAAAACCTGCAGTTCTCTGCACAAAAAAAAAGCTAAGCTTGTTTTGCGAGTACTGTCAAGACTTTTGACAACACTAGCATTTATTCTGTTCAGGATGTGCAGATCTTTCTCACTTCTTTTTTTTTCTTTAGTGTAGAAGAAGTGTCAAAGCTAGATATGTCTCTCTCCAGCATGCCCACCCAAGGATTACGATAGAAAATTTTTTTGAGAGATTTAGCTCAAACTGTCATCTCCAGATTATTTTTTTCAGAAGCATATATGCAGCTGCATTTCAATCCAATCACAGTAAACATTATTCCACAAACAGCATGATCCCTACTCCCTTTACAGTGTCTAACTTGTGAATAGCAATCCTAAATCCATCGGTAACTATGTGTCGCCTTTCCTAAATAGGCTTTCTGCAAAATCCTAGGAATGTAATAAGCCCTCAGCAACTGAATGACTTTATTGCCTACTACTTCACATGCCATTGAAAATTATTTGAGACTGAGGATAACACTGAAACAGAGCAGAGCACAGGAATATAAGAACTTCTGAGGCAACACAGACTGCTTGTATCACCACAGTGAAGCTACTTGACCCTTTTTTCTATTTATCACTCATTGCCTGGTTTATCTGTCAGGCCTTGTTCATCCTCCAAGTGAAGAATGGTTTCTGCCACAAAAACATGCAGGCAGAGCCCAGCACAAAGGGGTCCTGGCTGACACTGAAGAACCGTGCTTTTATAATTGATCCTCTGTCCAGTTTTGATATGCAGGTTGAGATAACTGTACACTATATCCACATCTCAAGGAGCAAAGTCCAGGATCATCAATAATGAACAGAATTTGGGCAGTTTAACAATGTAATAGCTGCTTGTTATTATCTCCCAGCCTATCCTTCAGAGCAGAGTTACTGAAGTAGGGGCGTACTCATGTATTTCAGTACAAAGTGTGCCAAGGCTGAGACTAAGCACACTATCACTGGTAGGTAATTTAAGCTGCTGGAGTTTGCGCTGAAGCAGCAGAGATTCACACATGCATCCTGTTCTACTGTGCGTGCCAGAAAGGAGAGAGGAAAAGGGAGAGAAAAATGTTTTGCCTGATGCTATTACAACCTGACTATCTCACCTGTGGGGATTTGGGGGTATTCTCTGCATCTGTCTGAGATGTGGGGCACACGAGTCCAGAATGCCCAGCACATGCCTGGAAGGGAAGGAGAGGACAGTGATGCCCTAAGTTTTTCACCCCTGAAGGCATTGCACGTGCCTGCGGGTACTCAGAGCATCCATGTTGCCATGGCACGCTGCAGTCAGCAGTCTCCATCACCATCACACTCACTGTGCATGCATCACCCTGCAACGTGTGCAGCAGTATTTCTGCTCAGGAATGCAGGAAGTGAATAAGGCAGTCCATAAGTCCCCCCCACACTTCAGGGTTGCTCCAAGCTGCTTTGGGGCTCTCTTCAGCAAACTTCATTGCACATTGTTACCTACACATCTGTAAAACTCTGATTTATCTCACGCTCAACTCGCAAACAGTGAGTTTTTCCACTTTTCTACCTGTAGCCTGTCTGACTTCCACAACAGAGATGGCATTGGCGTGGTTTGTGCATGTTTCTTACCTAGGTGCAGGCTGCATGGTCAAACCATGTTCCTGGACATGTACTTCAGTTTGTTCTCATGACAGATTGAGCAATGGCTTTGGCCTATGTCAGACCATGTAGTCATGGCTGAGCTAGTCTCTTTTTCCTCATAGAGTAAGAGCATACATATGAGAACACTGGTTGCGATTACTGCAAGACACCAACCAAGACTTTTGAACAAAAATCTTCCCATTTATATCTATACAGCTTTTAATGTTTGATCTTTTTTTCCATGTCAGTTTCATTCGTTTTTGTTAAAATTATCTGCTTCCAGGAGAAAATAATCCAACTGGATGTCAAAAAAACCCCATTTTTGACAGAAAATTTTCAGTGAGTTACAGTACCTAATTAACATTTAGAAAGTATTTCGAAGATGTAAATGATTACAGCAATGCTAAGTATGGTAGCAGTAATCCTCTTCTAGTCAGTAGCAATTATTATGTATCAGCGTTTTTAAATGACATATCATCCCCACACTTCTCCCATTGACAGATAGACACGTATATATTGACAGTAGCACAAATAACTCATATATCATTCTTCAGTCTTTACATTAGTGGCACATGAAGAAGAGGGAAATATGCAAAAATTGACTTTTAGAGAATTATGGAAAGAAGTCTACATCACAGCATAGATATAATTAAAGTGGTATTTGAAAATCTTCAGTTATGCACACTTTGCCTCGTTCTCTCTCTTTTGGTTCTCTTTGACAGTTATTTATTGTATTGATTGGATGATTCTGCGATATACAAAACAGAGTGGAAATCTACTCTTCAACACAGATTTACGTAACATGCCCACTACATGTTCCTTGGATGCTTGGTGGACCTTCAGAGACTAATTTTCAGCACTTTGATTGTTTGAGAATAATGTCAAGAGTCACCTGTACAGCAATTTCCTTTCTGTCAAACCTCTTTTATTCTTAATTAAATGTTGCACTGCAATGTGTTTGGATCTATTCACTGACATGTATAAAGAAAATAATAAAGTGTATTCAAAGAACAGTTTGCCCAGAATAGATCCCATCAATGATAAAGTGTTCTTATTTCCTATAATTTATTGCTACACGTGGCTGTAGCTATAGCATCAAGTGGTGAGACTTCATCAGGTCCCTTAAGGTCAGTCTAAGCTTGTGCTCAGACAGAGATATTCAATACCAACTGAGATATCCAGGGAAAGCTTAGGTTCGTTTTTCAAAATCTGAGTCAAAACACATATCACATAGCTTCCCTTGACACTAGCAAAGGTGCCCAACTTACTTCAGCCTACAGGACGCAACTTTTTTGGCCTTAGTCACTTTGGTTGTCATCCATAGCAGTCCAGCCAATTTAATGAACCCTTTCCAGGAAAGAGGCACGAACTCCCCTCTGCAACCACCCTCCACAAGTCCTCCTTCGCTCCTTTCTTGCTTGTTGCTGCTCTGTCCTCCTCGCTTCCACCCCTTGCATCAGCTTTAGTGTCTAAGAGACATCATTAACTCAACTTACAATAGCAATCTAGCTCTATTGGCTCTATGTTAATGAATTAACACATCAGTTGTGCACCAGAGTTGGCACAATGCAAGTGGCAGGGACTTACAGCCAGAAGTAAAGAGGAAAGGTGGAGATAGCAAGATGGAGAGGGCACTCCTACATTCCGCCATAGGGACCTTCTGTCCAGGTCTACCACATTCCACACCAATGCACCAAGCTTCATCTCACTTAACTGCAGCCAGCTGGAAGTTTAGGATCAGTTTTAACCTATTTCCTCCACTCTGTAATCAGAGAAAAGAGAATGGTAGCTGTGCAGAATTATCCACCTTGTTTCATCCCTCTCCACCGAGTGCACAGAGGACCTTGATGGTAGATTTAAGTTAGATTGCTAAAGAGCAATTTATGTGTCTAAACAAGTGTGTCTATGAGTCAGATGAGACACTCCAGGATATAATATACATCAGCCTGATACAGACAATTTGGATACCTGAAAGCATCCATAATGGTACGGATTCCTAAACGTAGACACCTACATAACTCTCCCAACATCTCCCTTTTCAAAGAGTAGTTACCTTAAAAATAAAGGGAATGACTCTTCAGTTCCCCCTCCTTTCACACTAGTGTCACCCTGTGGACCAAAGAGAATTGTAAATATAAAGAGAAATGAAATCTGAGCACACTTTCCATCTTTGTTCCAGGACCCTAGTCTAGCACCATCAGCCAAAGTGAGTAGCTGATCAGGACACTGCACGTTCTTCCTCTTCGGTCTGCAGAAACAAATACTTGACATTCTGGTTTTTGGTTTTTTTTTTTTAATCCCTATTGAAAGGTATTCACCTAGACTGAAGCCTGCCCACTCCAGAAAATCTGCCTATGGAAGTTAAGTCATGGTCATGTTGCTGAATCTGGTCAGTAATCTACATAAGCTATCTTTGCATTTTCCCCAGTGGCTCCCATGGCTTTGGTATATAAGTTTCTCACCATACATTCAGCCTCTCACATCTCAGTGTTCAAAATGCCTCAGAGTCTATAGTGCTCATGTACTTGCACTTTAATACGTGACCATTTAACTGTATATACTTTAGCATGTCTCCACACTCTGCCAGAATTTCTGGCTAAGATATTCAGCCTTTGCAATCACACTGCCTAGTGCTATATTGTCTCTCTGAAGGTAAAACCTCCAGCACCGTAAAGCCACTCTAACACAATACCAAACACAAAAATCAGGGGCATTTTTTAGTAAATGTGCTCTTGGCCAAACAGCACAGTCCCTTCATACCATGGCCATAGAGAACTCAGGTCAAAACCACCAAATAGGTTCGAGATGGGAAAAACAGAACAACAACCAAGAAGGAAAACAATTTAGGTAGAGAAGATTTACCCCAACGCACATGACACTTGTTCCAAGTACAGAAGTCCAAGTCCACTTCTTGTTCTAAAGAAGGCTTGAACACTTCTCCCAAACTATAAAACAGATTCATAAACACTGTCTTCAGTAATAGTTTTAAGAGTAGCTAATGCTACCTGACTTTAAACACTGTGCTCAGATATTAATTCAGGTAGATATTGATTTTCCACACAAAGTATGTCCTAAAAAACTATAGGTCTGTTATTTGTGTCAGTCAGGCTAGATCTTCAGTTTCCACAACTTGGGGTTTTATCTTAACACTGAGGCTAGTGAGTCATTACTTCTCTTGTCCTGCTCTTTTCTTTTATTGTAGTTACTGTCTATCTCAGAATAACTCCTGCCAAACTTCTGAATATTTTTATCTTTGCAGTATCTCTTGCTTATAGACACAGCCCGTATAAATATTTCTAATCTGTCCTCTGCAGTCTCCCAAGAGTTTCAACTAGATTAAACTGGACAGAAACCACCACAACCCAAGATTACACTTGGCAATTGGGAAATTCAGAAGGAATTCCATCACTTTACAAATTTGTGCAAGTAGGAACTGGTATTGAAGTGACAAATATATTTCATATATATATGTATATAAATATGTAATTTCTGGGAGTATGAGATGTTGGGTGAACATCTAGTATGAGTGTTTATATATCTTTTCAACTGTCTCTGCAGAAACAGCAACCTGAACCTTTCATTCCCAAGCAGATACCTGTCAGGAAGCTTAGAACTTAAAAAGGTACCATGTCCATAAGGTCATGGCATATATATCAGAATGAACATAGAATGATAGAATAGTTTAGGTTGGAAAGAACCTCTGCAGGCTGTTGTGTAGTCCAGCCCCTGCTTGGAGTTGAGGTCAGTTTGATCAGGTTTATCAGGAACTCATCCAGATGAGTTCTTCAGCATCTCCAGGAATGGAGATTTGACAACCCTTATGGGAAACCTCTTTTAGCATATTTCCTTAAATCTAATCAGAATTTCCCATATTCCAATTTGTGTCTGCTTATCCTTCTCCTGTATGTCTGTATCTGTGCACCTCTGAAAAGAGTTTGGCACCATTTTCCTGACAGCATCCCGTCAGGTAGCTGCAGACAGCAACAAGATCTCCCTTTGTCTCAAAGCTGAAAAAGCCCAATTTTCTCAGCATCTCCTTTTACATCCCATGTTCCAGCTCCATGACCTTTTTAGGATCTTCTGCTGGGTTTGCTCCAGATTTCTATGTCTTTCTTGTCTGAGGAGCCCAAACCTGGTCACAGCACTCCAGATGTTGTCTCATCCATGCTGAGAGTAAGGGAAGGTTCATTGTCCTTGCACTCTTGCTAATGTCTCCCAGGCATATAATACAAAGCTGCGGCTTTGTCTTTGTGATCCAGAAAGATTCTGGAGTGTTCTTATGTGACACTAAATGTGAAACCACAGCAGAAATGTTCCAGTCTTACCAGGATGGAAGATTTTCCTTAATCAGAAATAAATTTCCTCTCCCCAAACAGATTTCATTTGAAGAAGGAGATTTAGCTGGATATTTCTTTCTACATGTCTCCTGTTTTCTCAACCAGAAATGATGGACTTCATGGAGGAATCTGTCAAACAAAAGTTGCAGTCTATTTCATGTAGGAAATCAGATAATTTTAAGGGACCCTTCTGACTCTAAATTTAGTTTCTTGCTTCCAGCTGCTACCAGGTTTCTTCAGGCATAAAATGCACTTGTTTCCTATGTGTAGCAGGACCCACTTAGCAATATTCAGAGAAATAATTGTAAAAGCAAATATCACTAGTTTTAACAATACTTGCAACACAAGACAACTTAGGTGCTGTAGAAGTACAGCTTGATAGGCCCGTGAGGAGTGCACTGAGTAGGATTCTTCAAAGCAGTTCATAAACATGAAACTGTTCCCAGCGCAGGTTCACAAGGACAATCAATTTTGTTCCTGTGGACAAGCTGTTCATTGATCATCGATGTCACTTCAGATAGCAAAGAAACAGGATCTCTCTCTCCTTTACCACCAAGACATTACAAGAGGCAAGTTCTTCACTGAGAGACCTGGAAAATGGAAGCAGCACAGTAAAGAAATCAGGTCACTGCAGATGACTCTGTACCAAGTAGGCTCTTACGGTAAACACGGGTCAATGACACATCTGATCTTACTCCAGGCGCATCATCTTTAGAGTTTTTCTCTGTAAAATCATCATAAAGTGCCACGTTCATCCATGCAGAGCAAGCTGGTCATGCTCCCATCAGGTTAAGTAGCCTAAGAATACCTACAATTGCACAAGGATATTTATTCTTCTTCAAAGGATTTGCATTCACTGCAAACTGCACAGCTTTGTGTTATTGTTCTTTCTGCTGGCCCCTTTTCAGATACTTAATTGCTTCCTGGTGGTTTTGTAAGCATTTGTTTTGTTTTATCATATTACTACATTATACATAAAGTATAAAGTGATGCTCTAGACATCTCTAACAGTCATCTCAGCAAATGGTCTCCTCTCTCTTAATGCTGATTTAAGACAGGACCCATTCCAAGACAGGCCCGGGCTGCACAATGTTATCCATGATGCAAAAATGGTTCAAGTGGAGAGACTAAGCCAAGGACCAGATTGGAATACCTTCCAGACTCATCCTTATTTGTTTAGAAAAGGGACTCCAAGAAGTCCTCAGTAGTATTTCCAGGCTGTTTTTTAGTAAATTGAGCAAATACTTTACTAGGGGCAGAATGTTGCGCTTCTACCTTTGCTATCTCTGCTCTATGGGAGCTTGACCACTGTGGTTGTCAGTCATTTATCTTATCCTGTTCATGTCCTCACTTCTTTAAAGTAATATAAGCAGCCTTTTAAGAACATGCTGACACAACTGCAATTGCAGAAATTTTCAAAACTAAACTAATTGTAAAAATGTTCCTCTATCTCCAGTTAAAAATCCATGAGTTTATTAGTTGATATTTTTCACAGTGTTCTTAATGCTACAAACATGTCTATGGTAAGAAAAAATTGACAGAAGTATAATTCATCAGGCAGCAAGCTAAATTGTGAATGCAAGGTTGCATAACTTCTTGTACCCACATCAGGACAATAAACATAAACATCCATCAATATAAGGTCTTAAATAGAGTAATACGACTTGAAAATACAATCCTGTTTTATTAGGCAGAAAGCCTGAATAACAACAGCTGCTGGTGGTATTTACCACAGCACAGCAGTGGAGGTCAAAAGGGGCACCGAGATATTGTCTACTACAAAGCTCGAGAGGTTTTCCTGTTGTCAGCCCCTTCCCTTTCTCCTAACCATTGGGCAGAGCTCAGCCAGGAGTTCATTCATGACCTTTGCACATCTCTGTGCAATCCTGGGTATGAACAGTCAAAACCATTGCCATGAGGTGAGCTGACAGAACAACAGACGTATTGGGTCACACTGAGGTCCCAACTAACCCTACGCCCTGTCTCCAGCAGTGACAGAGCAGATGCCTGTGGAGGAGTTAAAAGTCAGGAAAATTATCATCACGACTTCCCAGAATATTCTTCTAGTACACCACAGTCTGTAATACAGGAGGCCCCTGAGCCAAAACTAGTGTCTTTATAATAGCTTTAAATATGTTTGTTTTTTACATGAATTTATCCATGCAATCCATTGAAACATTCAGCTTTTATGTAAATGTCTAGCTTTTGCAACAGCTTTTGGCAATACATTACACACCTTAACTTGTGTGACTATAACCACCTCATTTTATTTGTTTTCAAGATATTAAATGGAAGTCTTATTTGATAATCTTACATCATATGATGGAAAAAAGCAGGAGGACCACCTCTAAGACCACTGCCACAGCCAGCCAAGGGAGGGAATAATTCTAGTCCAATGACTGGATGGTTCTTAAAGGAGATGGGTCAGGAAATCTTTACAGTGAAGGTAAATAGCTATTCTGGTTTATCCTTGCACTTCAAAGCATGAATGGAGTGACATCTAAGGTGTGACTTCAACAACTGCAAGATATATCAAATCAAAGCTATTAGTACAAATTATTAGAGCTCAAATATTCAGAGCTACTGATAAGCAAGATTTCATCATATTTTATACTTCTTTGTGTCAAAGTCCAGGCTTTTGAGGTTTTTTTCAGATACTGATGATACTCAGATGGAAATTTTTTTCTGGGTTTTGTTTTGTTGGGTTTTGTTCATTTTTTCCTAGGCTTCTAGGTGCTATACAAAACAAATTTCTATCCATTCTGACCTTAAGCCTGTCCATCACAGACAGACCACCTTCAGTTAGCCACCTCCTTTTTATGGCCTCCAGAACTGACTCAATCCACTTTAAGTTTCCTTAGGTCAATGTCAGCTTTTCCTCCATTCCTTGTCTTTCAGCTTATTTGGCAAGTGGTTTCTGAGGAATACAATGACATCTCCATAACATTATCTCCAAATATTTCTCTGAAGTGCACTTATAACTTATGATGTGCTGCAAAATTTTCTACCTACATTTCTCCACACTCACTGATGGACCTTCACCATCTCTTTTCTAATCAAGATCCATCAAGTGAAAAGGGTACAAATGTAGTTCTAATTCTGTCTGTAAGTATATATATTCCATAGATCTAAAATTGAACATTTTGTTTCTCTTTATTCGCCAAAAAATGCAGTGAATGAACGCCAAGCATGAGACAAAATTCAGACCTGTGAAATGTTGATCCAGAAGGATTGTTGACAGGAAGTAACATGAAAAATATCGTAATGTTCTTGAAAGAATCCATATCAGAAGAACTTCTGGATGACCATGTGTGTTACCGGCCACATAGCACAGAAGTGATATGGCAGAAATAGAGAAGTTTCAGAGCAGAATAATGAGCACAAGCCTAAAGACTGAGTTTGAGAGATTCACTTTTTTTTTCCCTGTGTGAATGGGAGATAACAAAATGAAAATCATGAAAAGTACGAAGAGAAAGGTAAGAAAAGGCCATGAGAATTAACTGTTGGAAATTCAAAAGCCACACACAGAAATACATGTCTAATGCATACCTTTTGATTAGCTCATTGCCACAAGAAGCTCTTGTGCATATAAATTAATACAACCTAAAAAGCAGTTGATATTTTATCGATACCAATATCAAACAACAAAACTATCAGATTATGATCGTTAATACAACCCAAAACTTTGGAAATCTATTAATTCTTGTATTGTAAAGAGAAAATTTAACATTTAGAAATCACGAAGGCAAACTGACATGTATTTGTCTGCTGAATGGTTCTTTCCTTTAAGTTTCTGGTGGCAGACACACTTAGAGATGTTGTAGATGTGCAAAATGTCACACTGGAGAGTGCTTGAGTTCTAATTTGCAGCCCTGTACTTATATTTGTTTATTTGTTCATATGTCAGGAAGCCAGACACACCTATAAAATTCCCAATGCCTCTACATTCTTGTAGGTCAGAGACATACTGTGAAAATGTTTTTATGGTGAATATTTCTGCCCTATATTCCAAAATCTGCTATGCCAAATACGCCTTTTCAATTGACAACAATGAATGGACTAGATCCTCTGTGGGTATGAATCAATGTAGCTTCATTGATTTCATTTTACTTGACCGATTCATGCCAGCTGAGAACCTGGCTCAAGACTTTAATTGGCTCTAAACAGCAAGGAAAAAATGAAAAACCAAAATGAATCAAACTAACGCAAATATATGCAGTCTTTATTTAATACACGAAACCCTATACTCTTTCATCAGCACATCTCTGCACCACCCAGTTCAATGTCTTTTTGATGTTTTATTTCACTCAATGAGGGAATGCAAATATACAATACCCAAATAGAGGTAAATTTCTGGAAAGCAGCGGGAGACAAAAGAAAAGAGGGAATTTTCTGTCCCCAAAAATGCTACGTCTGTAATTTACTTGAACTTCTTAATCCCTTCTACTTAAACTCTCATACACAGAAGTCTGTCAAACACCCTTTTAATAAAATTCCTTATGAGACCACTTTTCGTGGCCATGACACATTTAAGCTCAAATGAGCAACCCTGATTTCGTTTGTGCTTGTTGTTAAGCACTCCTCCATGGAGAGTGGGATAGAGTCCCGCGTACACAGGTGCTGAGTTGTGCAGCCCAAGGTAAGATTAGAATCCAGCTAAACCAGGCGTTGAACAAAACACAAAGAGAAGACATGAAGGACTGTGGAGTGAAACACACAAGAAAAGGAATAGCAGCACCCATCTGTACAAAATCCACGAGCGCACAGAAGCTGCAAGCCTGGCTCAAAGCTCTCATTGAAGACTCCCTTGCACTGTGACTTGGCTGGTGTCACCAGGAGAGGCTCTAGTGGAGCTTAGAGCAGCACTCCAAGTCAAAAGTGTTCTCTCCAGGCAGAGTTTAAAAGGAGAAGTAGTAGTACAAGGGAGTACAGACATGACGATAGCAGTTAGAGACCCAAGTCTCTCATTTTATGGATGTGGATTAAAGAGGGAGACTGAGGACTGCCATCCCCTACACATACAGAGTCCTGCCACTAGGAAAGAATACGGTTCTGAAAACCCATCACTTGACACACTGTGACCATGTGGCAGCTCTTGTTCTCCGTTTGCACTGGGGCCAGGTAAGGATTTTTGTATGTTGTTTTCAAAACATTTATTTTGCAATTCTGATCTTTCCAAATACAACATATGGTGCCTTTCCAGGAGCTCAGGTCCCTATCAGATATTTATTTTAGGGATTTCACTAGAAAAACACAGATGTGGGAGAGTCATCCAGGCAAAACATTTACTTATTCCAAGAAGATGCTTCCCCTGTAAGCCCATGAAAGCTATTGAAGTTTGAAAAGATGGTGTCATCCCAATAAACAGGTGTCATCACAGCAGGTTCATCTTCTGTTTAATACAACCTCGAAACCTCTCTCTGCATAAGATGAAAACTCATTTAAGAACAGTCACAAGCCCCAGCAGTTAATCATAACATTTATTTACGACAATTAAAATAGAGGTTGTTTTCTGTAGAGTAAAAAGAACAAAGCACTTATCAAATCTATCACATTTCTGTAATTTACTCTGTGTTCACAAGACTCTGACCAATGAAGTGCCATTTCGTGGTGAATATAACAAGGAGTAGAAGTTACCAATACTGATACTTTGCTTCCAGACACCTCAGTGGGCAAATTTTTCTATTGCTGTAAATTGGCTTTGCAATAACTGTGGTTTCAGCTTCTTACCCTTGATGTTTCATTTAAATTGGCTACTGGAGCTTTAACATATTTAACTCATGTGTTTAATGGACCTAATGTGAGCCGGACACTTTTCTCCAGCTGATATTGGTGAACGGAGCAAAACCTGATGCAAAACTGAGTCAGAAAAGGTGGCAGCTTCCGGTGTTTTCTTCCCTCTCACCAGTATTTCAGCTTCTTTTGATGATTCCAAGAGAGCTGTTCCTGGATTGCTAACCAACAGCTACACTAAATGGTCAGTAAAGCCAAGCACACATGAGCTGATGTGGACCTGGCCCTGTGTTCTCAGTACTTGGCAACTGCAGGATTTCTCACAGCCTATGCCATAGGCCAGGCACAACATGACCATGAATAACAAGTCAATGTTTAACTTCTCCAACCATCTTCTCTTCATGAGGCAACAATTCAAGAAACATGTGAAGCATTGTACTGATATCAAAATTAAGCTCCAATATTCATTCAAACATATTATTCTGAGCTCTAGGCAGGTCATTGCTTCCTTCATGACTGTAGGACCTTCCTTCACATACTAATCCTGAAATTTCATAAATTCTATCTTAAATAATACCAGATGTGCCTGACTGTTTTCAGGCTCAGTTAGGAATTTGTTTACTTGATTTATTTCAGTTTATTTTCTTTACATTTTACACTCACTATCTTGTCTGGAGAATATCTAGGATCATTATCTTATAAAGTACCTTTTAATAATATCAGGAAAAAGTTTGCAGTCCTCAGTCATAAAACTCTGGTGTGTAACAAGAAGTAAGTGTACAATATATATAAATGGTTTCATCATCTGAAGGAGAATAGTAGAGGTCTTTGGGATAACTGTTAGTCTCTCTGGAAGAAAGCAAAGGTGGCATCTATTCAGATATAAGAAACTGATGATAATCTGCTGATTTAATGGAAGGTATTCAGTTTGTGTTGGGCCCATCAAAGTTTAGAAGCATAAGTTCAATACTCAGGACTGGAAGGGGACTTCTAAAGTATTATGTCCAGTCCTCTCCAACTGCAGATACCATGGGTAGCACCTGAACCAGCATCAAAGGGGTCTTAAGTTATAAGTATTCAAAGCCTTTAAAATGTCAGAGATATCCCTATTCACACCACACTATACTTCTTATTAAACTTCCACTTCTGTGTGGTTTATAAAAGGTTAATGAATTATAAGGAGAGATTTAAAGAAATGGGTAAAGAATGGATGTACATTTTATGCAGTCCAATGGCTTGATTGATTAGCTCTTATAAAACTCAGTATTGTCCTCTATTGATGTGCCTATAACCAAGACATGACCCAAATCTATGAAACATTTACAGTCACTATCAATCATTTATTAACCCCTGACATATGTTTTATTAATAGAATCTTAATATAAAGCCAAGTTAACATCCTATAAAATTCTTTGGGAGAGGCTGATCTCAATCAAATGTTATGGAATAAGTCAGAAATAGTCATCTCTTACATTGCATACAACCGCTTCTAAAGGAATACTGAGATTCCTTAATTATTTCTACCTTCTTAAAATATTGGGCGATTAAGGAACATGCAGGCACTGAATTTCTATGACAATATGTAATAAAAATCTATTATGATGCTCTCCATGTTATTTTCAGGAAAGTAAAAGCCTTATTTTTATTATTTTTTTTAATCTTCAGTTTACATCAATGAAACTTTCAGAAGCAAGCTATATGATTTAAGGTCTTAGATACTGAAATGAAAGGAAAACGAGGATCTGTAGGCCCTCTCTGGATTATATCTAAGACTCTTCATCCTAAGCTGATGAGCTCTACAAAGCACTTTTGAGATTCAAGTACTATTGAAAATAGCACCATACACAGGAGGACTAGCACTTGTAACTGGTGAATAAAATTCATATTTCACACAGAATCACAGTTCCCCTTACCGCAGAATTACAGGGTCATGGAGGTAGGAGGGGCCCTCGGGATATCTAGTCCAAGACCCTGACCAAAGCAGGGCCAGCAGGAGCAAGCTGCCAAGGGTTGTGTCCATTTGGGTACTGAATATCTCCAAGGATGGAGACTATCCAATCTCTTTGGTCAAGTTGTTTTATTGCTCAGTCACCTTCAGAGTCAAAAAGCTTTTTTCTTATATTTGAATGGAAATTCTGTATTTCAGTTTGTGCCCATTGCTTCTTGCCCTCTCACTGGGCACCACTGAACAGACCCAGGCTCTGTCCTCTTTGCACCCTCCCTTGAGGTATTTATAGACATTGATAAGAACCCCCTGAGTCTTCTCCAGGCTAAATAGTCCCAGCTCTTTCAGACTCTCCTTGTATGACAGATGGTCCAAGTCTTCAGTTATTTTAGCAGTCCTTTGCTGGACACATATGTCCATGTCTGTCTTGCAGCTGGCAGCCCAGCACTTGATGCAGCATTCCAGATGTGTCTCACCAGCACGGAGCAGAGGTGAAGGATCACCTCCCTCACCCTGCTGGCAATGCTCATTTTTTTCTGCAAGTGACCACAGCTGTTGACACAGTTTTACCCGCTGCCTTTATGCCAAAGATGAGCAGATTTACCTGTCTAGACTATACGTATTTACTTCCTTCCCTCTGCGCTCTCTGCTTTTCACTACTCCTTCATCCTGTGTATTTTATGATCCACCTACATGAAGGACAACGCCAACGTCTCCTTCCTAATACCAAATGTCCCTGAGCAGCTTTCTCAGTCAGACCTGCCGTGTGCCCCACTTCACACACAAAACAGACACATCTCACCCAAGTTTCGTGCTCTCTTGCTGATCCCCCATGGTGCTCACACTTCAACCCTTGCACCACCATCTCTGGAGCCAAGCCAGACTCTTCCTCACATGATACGGCTGAGCAGTCAAATCTGATGCCTTTGCCTCTGGAGTAAAAAAAGCTCAGGCGCACCCCAGCCCCCAGGCAGAAACATTTCTATTTAATAGATGATATTGGGGCAGTTTCTCTTTCAATGGCATGGCCCTTTCTTTGACACATGAACTTGTTTCTGCAGAAATCGATAACTACAGTACAACTGTCTTCCATAGAGCAAAACTCATTTCACAGAATTGCACAACTATAGAAAATCTGCCTGAATTTCTCTTCCTTTTTTTTTTTCTCCCCAGTTTAGCTGTGAATGGGGATAGTATTGCAACCAAGAAGTTAATGATTTATCTTTTTTCTGAGTGTTTATTAGTCCGAAAGCATTTGACAGGGGACTGCTAAGGAAGGTTTTCAATGATAATTTCAAAATACATTTTGAAACCTGCTAGTTCAGTAATTACCAGAGGAGAAGTAAGATAGAAGGAATTTTTCTTTACGTTAGAACTGATGCTGTGGCCAGCAGGTATTAACACAATTAATTCTGATTGCCATGGCATTCACAGCTCAAATCCCACACATGCAAATCGGGGCTTCTTGTACTGCATCCTTTGTGCAAGCTTAGAGGTTGAATGTGAGAGCCTGAAAGAGGACAGATGATCTTGGAGATGACAATAGGCATGAGCTAGCACAGCAATAAAACAGTGGTCACAAACCAAGTAAAGACAAATTATGACAAATTTATTTGAGACTGTTGTATTTTTTCCCTTATAAATTAACAAGCAGATAGAGCTGAGCAATAGGCAACCAGTAGATTTGTTCATTCCCAGCCCCATACACTGCGTCACAGCAATGGAAATATGAACCAGTAACAGGTCTTACTGCTCTGGATGAGGACTCAGCTGAGCTTGAACTGGAGCCTGCAAACTTCCGAGTACTATCTCAGTTTTGCAATGATTGCACAATGTGAACTAAACCTTTTGAACTTGACCCACCATTCATCATGCTGGCCTGGCCAGAAGCCACATTTTGAAGCAACCCAAGACACATACAGCAGTGGGGGCAATATTACTGTAAATTTAAATCATAGAACAGTTTGTGTTGGGAGGGACCTTTAGCGGTCATCTAGTCCAACCACCCTGTAATGACCAGGGACACCTTCCACTAGATCAGGTTTCTCAGAGCCCCATCCAGCCTGGCCTTAAATGTTTCCAGGACAGGGCATCTACCACCTGTCTGGTCAACCTGTTCTGAAATGGGCACCAAAACCATGTCATCTGCTGCACTCACCTTGAGTTTTCTGTTGACTGGTTCCCCAAGTGAGGATAGGATTTTAGTCATTGCCAAATGAGTTCTCAAAATCCTGTTATTTTGTAGTTTCCTTTTTATTTTTTCCAGAATTAGGTTCTAACTACTACTTTCCCAAAGTCTGTTTTTAATTTGTCACCAATATATGCCATCATTTCACCAGTTCCAATGCAAAGCATGCAAAACCCAATTTCAAGGGCAAGAGGAAGCAACATACAGAACAATCTAGACAATAAACTATGCACAGGTCCAAACACAGCATCTCTTTTTTCATATAAACACACTCACACAAACGTGTGAAAGACTAATTAGTCAAGCAACCATGAGTGTCTTAAAGCTTCTGGTTGTCCAGCTTGCCAAGTCGGTGCCATAAGAAAGGGAACTGTTAATTTAGCATGACTTTCTCAATATATCCAAAATTAGTTGTCTGGGTAGCGTGGCATTTGCCAAAAACATTGTTTTTAGAAGACCTAGAGATTACAAAAACAACTTTTCTGGACAGTGTCCGGTTTGCCAAATGGTTGGTCTGCAATAGCTTTTCAATGCAGCATGCACTAGAAAATCCTGAGCTGAGCTTTGAAAACACCCAGGATTACCTGTGCTAATGTACTAAACATAGAACAAACAAAGCAGTAAACATTGCTTGCACCTAGCCTATATTACGTGGTGAGATAACCTAATCACTCTTTCTCTGTGCCCAACAGACTTCCTACTGGACTGCTATTAAGAATGCAGGGTAGAGATTTTTTTATTTTTTTTTTAATGCATATTAAATTAAAATTGGCTTAAAAGCAGCAGTCCTAAACCAGTATGCAAGCTTCTCTTCCCTGATGTGTCTGTGCCGACAGTAATGCCAAGTGAGAACAATCATAACCCTGGTAAAACATCAGTGAGCTGTTTGCACCATGCTGACAACTTTAATAATAGCCAAACAGTCCATAGATTGTCACAGTAAGAAAAGGGCAGACAGTTTTTCCAATTTTGTTTTGTCCCAGTGCTGCCGGCTAGATGAAACATGACAGCAGTTCAGATGATACACACACGCAGGGCTAAGTAGCTGCAGGTAGATACAAAGCAGATGTTGTGCAGAAGACAGAGTATGCAAATGTGTCTTGGGAGTAAAAAGGATTCAGCTATAACAAAACCAAAACCGTACATGCCCCTGTCAGCAAATGGATTTCCTCTTGCAGCTCCTTCCCCCTCTCTTTTCTGCTGGGTTTTCTGTTTGCTGGTCAAACAAATTGTTAGAAACACATGAACTGTCAGGATACTAAATAGCAGGACAACGCCCTACACCCAATTCACACTTCATTTTCTGCAGTGTCTTCCCCTGCAGGAAGCCCCTCCTCATCCCCCCCTGCCATCACCACTTCTACCAGCTCCTGCCTCTTAACAGACTGTCTGATGGGAAGCATCGTCCATTCAGCATGGGATTTATTACTCGCAGAAAGGCTACTGTTAGAGCCAGCTGTGCCAGGTTATTGTTTTAATAGTCAGAATTGAAGTGATTTGTCAGGCCAGTGCAGCCCCTTTTGCTGTGGAAGGTTTCACTGTACCACTGATTCCTGCTCAACCCCCACCCAAACAGTGGCAATAAACATCTGAGAAAGGGAAGTGTTTGTGTCCAATCCTGTTGTCACCAGTCACATAAATTAAAGCAATATCCCCAAGCTACATCATGGAATTTATTTGAGGGCCAGAGAGGGATCCTATTTTGAGAGAACATTAGAATGTAAATGGGGGTGAAAGTCTCTATTTCTCCCTTTCTCTTTTGCAGAACAAGTCACAGACATTGTTCAGTGCTTCAAAGCTAACAATAAAAGACCGTCTTCTTATTCAAGTTGCAATGTTCAGCGCTTTTGTTCTCCAAATCTATTTTACCACGTGGAAAAGCTTTCTGAGGAGTTAATATACACTGTACAAGAATTCTCTCTGTATAAAAGAATTACTGCAGTCTAAAAATAGTGGCAGCTTTGTTACGTGCATTTGAGATTTCAGTTGATGTTGGGATCAAAGTTTGCAACTACTGAGCTAAAAACCATTTGCTATTACAAACTGCACTATCCTACGTGCAAGAACATTATACACTAGAGAAATGGGAGCGTGGCCCATAGCAGGTAAATAGGTCATACCTGTCTTTTTCTTAAGTATAATATAGTATAATAGTACCCTATATGTGTAATGAATGTTGTAATGTTGTAACATAAATCCATGTCTCTGTCCATTTGCCTTGTGCAGTGGATACACTGTCATGTCTCCAGAAATCCTGAACTGTTAAGTTCTGTAGTGGTGTTCTTCATAGATATTAATAGAAATACAATTCCTTCATCAGAGCTGAGGGACCTTTGCCTATCAACTGAGTTTAAAACATCATTATTTATCAATTATGATGCTTCTGTAGAAGATCATGAAAATATCTCATTTCCACCAAAGTCAGAAACTTTTTGTACTCAGATTTTTAGGGGGGTAAGAGAAGGACTTTTCCTAGGCAAAGTCATGCCCAGAAGGAGGAAGAAGGACGGATGTGGAGTCCATATGCTGTACATAGTCTCATATAAAAACCAAAAGAAGCAAGAACAATGGAGGCCAATATTATAAGATTGTCCTAAACCCCTTGGGAGGTCTATACAGTCTCATTTGAGTGGAGTTATGCACTGACCATCACCTTGTGGGTGCCTTAAAATGTACCTGTAGCCACACTTCTGTGTGTATCTCTGTGAGCATTGTTCTTTGACCTTTTTTATTGCCCACAATTTTACTTGCAATTTTACACAACCAAATTTTACTTGCTGTCAGAAGGCCAGCTAATGGCTGGGAGATTGGGTATTTAGGGACTCTGAGTTTTTGTCCTTGCTCTGATGCTTCATCTTTACCAAATATTTAAGGCACTTTTGAAAATGCTGTCTGATGTATTCCTTTCTAGGACTACTGATTCAAATAAGAATTATATCAGACTAATTCCCCATTCAGAGAGGAAATCTAGAGACTTCCATGGGCAAAGAAACATGCGGGATCTTATGAGCCCAGAAGTTCCTGTCAGTATAATATGCTGTTGAGTGCAGTCAGGCAAAGCATCCTCAGGCAGTCAGCAAGCTAATTCTAGGGACTGGGTGGGATGGGGTATGTCAGGGAGCATAGACATGCTATCAACTTGAACTGGTGTAACCAGATTTGGAAATAAAACTTAGTTTCCCGAGTCAGTTTGGTGTTTCAAAAAATGCTACTCTTACTAGACATGCTTTAAGAAAAATCATAAAACACAGTTGTGCCATCTGAGGTTGAATCAAAGACCTAACTGACTTGGTCTCTTGCCACTGTCTGAGGCATCAGTCAGTATTTACAGTGAGAGACAGGAAAAGGAAATAATGATCCTTCCCTGTGTGTGTCCTGCCTGCATCAAGATCATCATGGGCTGCTCAGACCATCATGAGAATACAGGGGTAATACAGAGATATGTTCCTGAGCTGAAGCTATTTCTTAATGCATGTATATACTATGTTCAGTGTGCTGTATCTGCCGAAAGAATGCCCTGATGTCCATCAAAGATCACAAAATAAACAGCAATTTACTCAAAATGTAGTTTAAATAGTGCACTCAACGAGCCACAAATGGCGTCATGAACTCAGTACTGATTCTTCTTGCCTCCACGTATAACCATCACTCACCCATTAGCTGTTTTGGACGTGGACTGAGACACAAGCTGCACCAGATACTCTACATGTCCCTGTTTTGGCAGTATGGTAGGTAATCACACACCATAGGAGAGTCAAACCATTCAGTAGCTCAAGTGTAAGGGCTGCAGACTACAGCCCAACTCTTTCCTCTCAGTTACAATCTCCACTCATGCAGTTCTGAATGAGTTCAACACTTTATCCTCATGCACTTAACTCCAACCACTATTAACGTCACTCGTTCATGCTCTCAAGTCTCCCTTATTCATTTGCAAGCTGCCACCCACATCCTCAGCCGAGCTGTTTTTTGGAGCGTGTGCTTTTCACGCCGGTGATCTCTTGTGTCACAGCTGAGTTAGCTCGACTTTCTGCCTCCAGAACCTACAACCGACACACGTCTTGATCTGAAGCCTGGGATTTCCCTGTGCAGCTTCACAGAGAGATCTAGAGATTGTTTATTTCCTGCAGGCTGATTAGGCTCTGTGTTGATTTAATGTCAAACAGCTTATTCTCCTCAACAAATTGCAATGTATAACTGAACTGTCCTGGACATAAAAGCCCCCATCAGTGCTGGTGGGATTTAACACAGGCACAGCAGTTTTATTCACATGCTTTTTTACAGTCAGATCATGTCCTTAGTTTAAGCAATAGGTTATGAACCATATTCTTGACAGTAATAGGAGTTTTTGTCATGCCTTCAGTGGACAGAGGCTAGGGCTGACAGATTGGTCTAATCAGGATCAGATGATGGTCCTTTATATATATGGACATCTTACAGAACTCCTTCCTTGCCAAGTAGTTTTCAACAGACTTTTCATTATAAAGGAACATATTATAATTTTTTTTTTCTATGTTCCCAATTCTGTACGTGCTCAAAAGCTGGCATAAGAACAGTGGCTTGGTAGCTGGATGACTCGGTGACTTGTGGGGAGAACAAGATCAATTATTTACATCTTTTCACCAATCTATGAAAAACGTCACCATGAAAACAGGGTCAACCATTTAGACAGGTTTCCTATTAAAAAAAAAAAAAAAGAAAAGCAATCATAATTAAAGCAGTAAAGTGACATGAAATCATTTTTAGTGAAATGATATTCTATGCAATAAAGGCAGTAAGCTTTTGAAGAAGGTCTTGTATATAAGCTGGTAAAAATTGCAATGAAGAGAGCAAACGGGTAACCAATGAGAAGAGATTCCCACACAGACAAATCACTGTGTACAAACAAGCCAGAAAACAAAACACTAAAAGTAAAATAACTATGTGGTCGCCACCATGGCCTAAGGCAGACTGGTTAGAGATGTGTGGTATCTCTTAGTAAACCAAACAGTACAAATGAAAATAAATGAGTAGGCTTCACATTCGGAGTCCTTGTGAGTCAGAGACTAAAGAAGAAATTTTGAGCATAAAATAACATGCATTTTTCCCTTGCTCTGTCATCTGGTCTGGTAAAAAATATCCCTTCTCCCTTAAAAGGCTGCATTTAAAAATAAAGATAGATGAGATTCTCAAACAAATTACACTTATTTTGTGTCCATCCATGATGCAGGTATCAGCGATGTCTGAAACAGCAGATCATGTAAAAATCACCTTCCTCCAGCTGTAGGAAAAGACCTGGAACAGATCTGTGCTAACCCACTCATCCTTGTGCCACAGAGTAGGATTATTATGCATAAATCTATTCATACAAAAGACTATCCCTTCTCCTATTACTCATTAGAAACAGTTTATCTTAGGATACAAGATAGAAAGTACATAAAAATGTAGTACTCCTGACTTATTCAAACCACCTCTCTGAGCATTTAAATGAATAAAAAAGGGAAAAGAATCAGAAAGAACATGAAAAGAACAACCTCTCATAACATGACCACATGATGTTGGACTCTCAAGGTGAGAGGATATTACAATTTGCTTAATAAAACATCCATAGTGTCCCACTGAAATAGCAAAAAGCAGTCAGCTATTCCAAGCGTGCATGCTCTTCTGCAATTATAGAAAGAACAATCTGGTTTTGGCTCCTTTAGCTTCCGGCTAAATATAAGAAAACAAACACCCACTTCCTTATGTATATTTCTGTGTTGAGAAAGACAAACACTGCAATCTCTTGTCCTTTTTTTTTTCTTTTTTGAAAGAAAGGAGGGAGGTCTTAGTGCTAATTTGCTCGCATTTTTTTCCCATTTCTTTATGTCACATAGTTCACATGTTTGCTTGTAACATGTATGTTCTTCCAAACTCCTATTTACTACTGACCATCCCAGCGACCCAAGTTAGCAGGACAAGCAAATTTAATGCTTTTTCACATCCTTCTTCCTCTTGACTCTTTGCACCTGGAATGGACACTTACTAAGGTTCGTTCTTACTGCTCTTGGGTGGTTATACATTTTATATTTAATTCCCAGGAAAATGGGAGGAAACTACATATTGCTGTAGTTTTGGGGTTTCAAACAAATCCTTTTCCCTAAGGCTGATGACCTAAGAATTAAACGTACAGAAATCTCCATTTGCAACTGTGTTAGCATCCTGTCCTCCTGTCAGCTATTCCTTAGAAAAGTCTTGTCAATCTCTTATATTTTTATCCATCATGAAAAGTGTGCTTTTCAAATATAATTTTACAGTTTCTTTAATAAACCATAAATTGTTAAGCAGATCGTAACAAGTCTTCAAACTGCAATAGGACCACCTGGGTAGCAATGAACTGAAAAGTGTCAGGGTCAGTAACCTGTTTTCTGTTGACTTGTCTTGGCAGTCTTGGCCACTTTCAAGTCTTCTACAGTCTGCTGATCAAAGAATGAAAGGCAGGCACATAGATGTGTATATTTGTGTGTGGGAGTATATTTGTCTATGTGTGTATTTTTATTTACCAACACAGATCAAAGAACAACTGTGCCACAGCATCCTGAACAAGTTCTGAAACTGAGGAGCCCTACAAAGAGGTTACAAAAGTAATGAATCTGTATGTTTGCAAGAGCAAGTACTGCAGCTGCAAGTTTATCAACAGCTGTGCAAAAGCACAGGCCTTGCAAGATGCAGAATAAAACAAACTACTACTTCCCTTGCATGAGTACCTCGATGATGGAGATTATAGGAGAGCTTAAAGGACAGAAAGAGATATTACAGAAAATCACAACTTGCTTTCATATCTTCACGAGGTGGTACAGTCATTTCATTGGTTTCTGGTCTCTGGTAATGACATGTTGTGTTTTGTTCTGAATAGAGGAGAAATAGCATCCTCCTGGAGAGTAACAAGAGTAATCACAGCTGAGTGAAGCTTCTGGAACATAATAGGACAAAATGGGATTGAGAAATATACAGTGAGTCCAAATGCAGAACAGGAAGCTCCTGAATATAGCTGGAAGGTTGCTGGCAGCAGAGAACATATCTGAAGTCAAATTTAAAAAGTGATGGAATGGAGGCTTTCCTAGAGAGAGAGTGCTGTGGAGTTTGAATATATCCACAAAGGATTGCAAGAAAGAAAAAGACCTATCCTGCGAAGACAAAATGGGTAGGGAAAAGAGACACATTTCTTTTAAGCCTTTCATTTCATCTGCCTCAATCCAAGTATCCTATAAGTAAAAAGTTATGTTGTGGTAGCTTGTTATTTTGTGTTCTAATAACATAAAATCTTTAGAGATGAGAAATACTTGGTGCTTCTTGGAGGCTTGCATGTCTTAAAAGTTAGAAGCTGTTCCACCTCAAAGGCTTTAGCCAACCCACGATTCATCCAAACATCAAACACACTGCGTCCCCTCCTTTCCATGAGCCATTTAGAGAATAAATTGACTGGAAGTGGCATTCAAAGAAATGCTTCATTCTGAAGGGATATTAAAAGAATTCACAGAGTATGAGATTAAGGGACTTGCAAATGAGAACATTTATTCTGGTAAAAAGACTCTTAAGACCTTAGTCACTAATGCAAAAGACATATAAATGACTATTTCAGATAATACTAGCAGGTTTGGGTTCCAGATCCTGCCATGCCACCTACAGTCCACCTATTCTAGACATTGACCTTAAGATAAGACAAATGTCCTTTAGAAAGCAATTCGGTTGACTAACTCAGGTTTAAAAAGCTCCTTTTTGCCACATAAATCCCACCTCACCTACTTTACTCATAGGTATAAAAACTGTTGCTGTAGGCAAATAAACAGTTGTTTATTTGGAAAGTTTGTGGTTTTTTCCTCCAGTGCCAAATAGTTAGGCTGGTTTACCCTCTGAAGGCTGAATTGAAGAATGGTGATGGTGGTTTTTTCCCTGATTTTGAGAAGTTTATACCATTTCTATTTTAAAATATGTGTTATACTTAGAGCTAGTAGAGAGTTTTTCATCAAAACCGCTTTCTCTGGAAATACTGCTTGCTCAAATCAAGATGTTTTTTCTTCCGGTTTCCTGATGACAAAAACATATTAATCAAGAAAAATTTATTGGGTCAAAGATTCTAAGTCAAAATGCAAGACAGAAAAACCCCAAAGAAACAAGATACCAAGTGATCATCATAATTCAAAATACAAAGAGCAAATATTTGTTCCACATAGGAATTATACAGTCCACATGGATACAGTTTAGGTACCATGACAGCCTAGTTATTCATTTCTGAGAAATTTTCAAACATCTAGTTTCACTAGGAAACAAGATTTTTTTTCTTAATCTTAACACAATGTTTATTGCGTAGCTCTAAATATAGCACACAAAATATAACACACAATACACAGAAAACATTGGCTGTGATATAATCTAATGAACATCAATGAAATTTTGATTGAGGAGTGCTTGCAATTAATTGTTTATAAACATTCTGGGGAAAAAAAAGTGTTTATCAAAAATATTGAGAAAACGAATTTAATTAATTTACAAGTTCAAATAAAATCACAGGCTGCTCATTAACAATTCATGAACATTGAAAATTACTGAATTCATTCTATGGAGGACTTGATATTAGTTGTTATTATCTCCTTATTTCCACCAGAATGCATTTGTTCTAGAACAATCCTGGTCAAGCAGTTCATTCTAACACCCTCAGCTGCAAATAATCAAAAACCAGTTTTGGCCCGAACCCAAAATCCCAACCCAATATCATAACAAAAGCTACCAACTCCTCTGACTTTACCCAGATTCTCAACATTTCACAGAATTCAGATGAACCATGAAAGTGTTACTACAAAATAAAATGGAAAACTGTGTTTCCTAGACACATTAATTTATGTTTGAGGAAAATTATTAGTTCTTTTCTAATTCTTAAAAATTCATTTAACCCAAGTTAGTCTCTCTGAACCAGCTGTCGACAGGAGTTTACCGTGGATTTACAAGAATTGCCTCTCACATGTACTATTTTTAGCTTTTTTATAAAATTCACTTGACATCGTGGGAAGAACAGTATGATATGAAGTGCATACAACAGGAGTCCAAACAGATTTGGGTTCAACACAGCTTAAATACATACTAACATTCTTAAGCACACACTTTAATGCAGGCTTATGAAGGTACATTTTTCTAGGACATTGTATAGGGAGCTTTTAAAGCTACATAGAACTACGTATTGATTCACTGGGCAGATCTATGGGAACCTTATTACCTCCATCAGCCACTGTCTCAAACTCCCCTAACATGGTGCCAGGTAGTCCTGGACCTCCAGAGCAGCACAAACATTTTTTGAAGTCTTCCTTCCAAAATTGCAGATGCCCCAAAAAGCAGCACTGTGGCAACTTGTGTGTCGTGTCCCTCATCCTGCCCACGTTTCCACTGACTGGGCCCCTGGGAACTGGTGCTTGGGAGAAGGTTCTCAGCCCCCTCATTCATGCTCTCTCTGTGCCTCCTCTGAGCTAAAGCCCAACGCTTCGATTCCAAACTGAGCAACAATTAATTATTAAATCTTTGCTTCAAGCCCAGTCTTTGTTTCAGGATCTCTCTTTTCTCCAGCATTTACATGGAACAGCAACTGTTCAGTCTGTTCTAATTTGGAGCTATGAGTACAGGACCCATTATTATGAATAAAAGTTTTCAACCAAAAAACCTGTCCCTGCAAGATTTACAGCCAGCTTCAGCATGTTTCTAATTTGATCATTCTCCCTTTCTCCCTTTTCTTTCCTGTAAACAGTCCAGGTGTTTACCCTGATTGTAATGAAAGTATATTCTTGCAGCGACATTGCAGTGCCTCTACAGAGCAGAACTGCTAACAGCTACTACTTCTCCAGGGTTAGAAATAAATTAAGTCCCTTCTAATCCAAAACTGCATCTACACTGCCCAGCAGATCCATGGAGGCACAATACATGTTGACCTTCTTCCCCAGGAGATCACATGTATCACCTAAACTCATTGCTTCTGATCTGTAGCACGAATTATGACTAATCAGCTGCATAAGAGTGACAGAGAGGTTGTGTAAATTTATCTCAACACAGTAATATTTTGTATTTACGTGCACCATTGCTAGTTTTCCCACTTTTACTTAGAAAAAACAAACAAACAAACAAAACCGAAACAGAACAAACAAAAAAAGAAACACCTAATCAACCTACCAACCAACCACATAAGCCTTCAAGTTTTTTGCACAACTCAGTTTCACAAAAGTATTGTCCCCAATAGTCTGCAAGTACACACAAAAGATCATTTGAATGGGTAGAAAATGTAATCAGACCTGCCAAGTTGGAAAAAAAAAAATTAAAAAAAATAGTAGGGCAATTGGATTCAACCACACAAAATGCCCTTTTAAGAGGTAATACACGTACTGAATAAAAAATGAATCATCGAGGAAGTTTGCTGAATGCAGCCACTTAGACCTTAGTCTGGACAAGAGGCAATTTGAGGACTAAAACAAACAGATGGATCAGAAGTGTTCTTCATGGCTGACTCCTGCCTGTTACATGGCATAACAAGATGATCCTGCCAATAACTTCCCTCCCACATCACTTGAAAAGGAACTTGTTCGTTCAGGGTATGTGAGCAGAGACGACTCAATAGGATCTGACAATTCCTATATACATTCTGCCTCTACTGAAGGATCAGGATGACTTGCTACAATCCACGTGCACTAAATCTGGGTGCCAAAGCAAAAGATAACAATTTTCCCACGTGCCATACATGTTCAGCTTTCCTTTTTTGAATTGCTAAGCACCAGTGAAAATCAGTTCATTTATTACAGCTGTTAAATATTATCATGGGGCATGCAACCTTAACATTCATTATTGAAAGAAGAAACCTTAATATCTCTCAGACCCTCTGGCTAAAGAATGTCTAAAGTACCTACCAAAGGTCATAGAAAGTTACCGGTCCTTCAACAGACATTTATCATTCTCATGAGACAATCCTCCTTGGATCCCTATGGTCCTTTGCAGAATGCAAAGCACAAAAGGAACAACCAAAGCAATTGACTGTACCCAGCAAAGAAGTAAGCTACATTTCATAGCTCTTGTGGGCGCAAATTTATCTTGTCAGCAAGAACCATGCCTCTTTCTGTGACCACATGGTCTTCAAACTAAATAAATCAACCTTTACAATATTGCTGAGTAGTAAATGTGGTGCATTGTAACTGTTCATGAATCTTTTGCAGAAGAATCCAGATCTGAGATTATTTTTAGCTAAGTGTTTCAAAAACCGAAAACTCATGGCCCTACTCTACCTCAGAGAAATCAGTGATGAGCACTCCATCACTGTGAAGGAATGAAGCCATCATAGTCAGTTCAGTAGGAGCCTGTTAATTATATTAATAGTAGTGATGGGAGACTTCATCAGCTCTCTTACTGCCTTTCTCCAGGTTTTCATTAAAGACGGACTGCCCTGTGTTGGTTAGTATATAGTCACTTTATTTTAAATCCCACCATCTCATTGCATCTCGTCTATTTATTGATAACTACAGAGAAGTCTACAGTAGTAAAGATAAAAGGGCTTGCAGGCAACAGTACAGGAGCATATACAGATGGTCTTATTCTTTCATGAAGACTCACGTGGAAGCCACCAGCCTACACTAAGCTTTCTAGTTCTTCATTCATATGGCATTCTTTTTCATCTTTCACTAACTCCACCAGTCCCTTCTTCATTTAAGTTTCTTGAAATCCTCTCCGCACCACGTAAAGTTAAATTACATTTTCTCAAATGAACAGTGCAATCTGAAATATATCTTCTAATTCATACACAGACTCTAGTAATATCCCTTAAGTGAAAAGTCAATGACTCACACCTTTGTTTCATGTTATGGACGAAGTATAGGCTGACATGTAGTACTAGGGGGAGTGGCTGTTTTAGCTATACAGAAAATAATAAATTTAGTCAGAAAAGGAACTATCTATAGCAGCCATTTCTGATATGAAATACTTTCTTTTCTATATTGGATAGTAATGTGATTCCTAGTTTTGGATCTCCTAACAGTGAAACCCAAAGCTACAACGCTCATTGTCTGTGAGATGGCACTTAGCATTACTGTATCACAGAAAAATGAAACAAGAGCAAGAAGGCAAACTTTGGACACATAAATAAAACACTAAATGAAAGAAGAAAAGTAAATCCAGAACTGCTTGAGAAATTGAAAGCTGCTGCTGAAATATTGTTCACTAGAAAGACCTCTTCACACCCATCTTCTCACTCCATCACTTAGAAAACACAATAAATATTGTCCATCCTGCTCGGGGTACATGAAGGTTCATACTCTTCTTCATTCTATGCTGTAAAATGCTCTAAAAAATTGGAAAACTGGAAGAATCAACAGTAAAAAACCCATCAAAATGCACAATTTTGAGAAAAGAAAAAATATTTTTTTCATTAAAATATTCCTCCAAAAAGTTTTTCATTTAAAAAAAAATCCTTACTTTTTTGAGAATTGGGGGGAGGGGTAGGTAGGAAGGCATGCCAAGAAGAATTACCATTATTTAAAAAAAAAAAAAAAAGTAATATATATATTAAAAGTAATATTTATTTGGGGAATATCTGAATGAGCAGTGGACATAACATGATGCTAGAGGAAAGGAGAGTATTTAAAAATTGTTTTCAATTGTTTCAAAAACAATAAAAAGGAGACTGTTGTTAACAATATCTCCTCTGCTGTTGTGAGTGACTCAAAGCCCCTGGGTGGTTCTTATCCATCCACTCAGACCTTTAGCAAAGACCTGGTATCCCCTATTAACTTTTCAAGAGAATCAGTTTCTCATAAATAAAACACAAAAGAAAAGAGACTACAGAAAAATGAGGCAATTGACTCAGAAAAACAAATAAAAACAGAACCTATAAGGAGTGTTCCAAAAACAAGAAGTCTATCAGCATCCTGAAGGCTTTTGAAAAACTATTGTATTAGGAGCCTGGATAAAAAATGTGTCATAATTCAAAAAGAAAACAAAGCAGTCCAATAATCCCGCTGCATGGCTCAATGGGAAAGTTAAGGAGGCTGTCACAGGGAAAAGGTCAGCAGTGAAAAAATTGAAATGCTCAAATAAGGAGAACAGGTCAAAAGTAAAACATGTCATTGGAAGGGTTAGAAGGACTGTGAAGCATGCTCTGCACAGGGTGGGGTTTTTTAATTGGTAGTCATAAGTTCATTAAATACTTCAAAAGCAGGAAAAAAATGAGAAAAATCAATGGGACTGAGTGATGACAAAAGCAGAAAAAGGCACTCAGGGATGTTCAGTCCACACTGGAAAAGCTCAAAGAATTCGTTGCTTCAGTCTTTACTATGCAGGAGAAATACCCACACCCAATGTTTTTGTAGCAGATAGGTCAGAGAGGCTTGAGAGGATACTGATAAGTACACAAGGTGTTTTAAACTCTAAAGACAATTAACATGTCATCAGAACTGAGTGACATTTAACTGACAGAACTGAATATGCCACAGCTAGGATCCCCTGTGCTATCGGAATGGTGGGGTGCCAGGGTGACTTGTCTGTAAAAAAGGGTCAAGCAGGATTTCTGGGAAGCACAGAAGAGAGTATAATACAGAGAAAGGTCACAGAGCAAGTGAATCAAGACAGCCTGTTGGGAAAGCTGGTAAAGGGGATCCAATGGACATCATAGATTTGGTTCCCCAGAAAGACTTTTGGGAGGTTCCTCACCAAAGACCACCAAAGAAGCAGAACGAGGTTGAAGGAAAAGCTCTTTTATGCATAGGAAACTGTTTAAAGGATGGGAAGCAGAATGTCGGACCCAATGGTCTTTTTACAGAGTGAAGACGAATCAGGAAATAGGTCCTCCGAGGATCAGCTCTGGGACCAAAAGGCAATAAACATCAGCAGAAAGTGCTCTGAAAACAAAACATAAAGCTTTATCTTGTCACTGCAAAAAACCTTGGCACACCCACATCTTGATTACTGTGCATGGTTCTTATCTCCACACCTCCAGAAGAACATTGCAGAGATAGAGAAAATACAGAGAAGAACATTGCAGAGATAGAGAAGATACAGAGAAGAAAATTATGATAAAGATGGAGCTGTCTTATCTAGAAAGATTAAAAATATTTCTGCTCTTCAATTTGGAGAGAAAACTCAGCAAAGATATGATGGAAATTTGAAAAATCACAAATCAGTAATCAGTAGATTATCAGGATGCAGAACTATTGTTCAGCAAATCCCACAATTTTAGGACTAGGGACACTCCATGAAGCTGGTAGGAGGTTGGTTGAAAACAGCTGAAAGGATGTGGCTCTTCTTGTAGCCAGTAGCAAAGTTATCTTCATGGGAAGTTTTGGAAGCAGACAGAATCAACAGGTACAAAACCAGGTTAAACACTGTTAACATATCCACAAACAGATTTTAGCATGTTAGTGACTGGAGCAGCGAACACTGGGAGCATACAGGGGAAGGGAAAGCATGATGCAGGTGACAGTGGGCTCGCGTTTTCTCCTTGAGCAGTCTTACTTTCTGCCACTGACAGAGTCAGAAGCCTGTGTGCTACATGCCCACTGGTCTAACCCAGCAGGGCATTTTGTTTTTTCTTAAGAGATGAAATAATGTGACATAAGCCCTGCCTTGAGGACATCTCTATAGCAATGCTTTATTTATTCTTTCCTTCTTCTCTCCTGATACCATCCATCAGTCTGGTCTACAGCATCATTATCACCAAGACGTCAAGCAGTAGTCTAGATCTAGATGGATGCTTTATTAGGGTGGAAGATTCCTTGCCGTTTCCGAACTCTCCCAGTTTTTGTCCTCCATCTATTATCCTGAATAGGCAGTATGTTTCTGGGAGAAATGAAAACATACAGAAGATAAGAGAATAAAGAGACCTTTCATACTGGTTTCATTCCTGCCTTTTTCCAAATGCTGTCCATGGGGCTAATACAAAAAGATTGACATGAATAAGGAAATTTTTGTTTAATTTTGTTTCGGTTTGTTTTGTCCAGTTTGCCTTGATTCCTGGCATAGCACTAATACAGGCAAAAATAACAGGGTACCTTCAAGGTAATGCAGAATTCTTGACACTCAATTTTCTTCCAGTCTCTGCAATGCCTACCAATGTTCATCGTTAATTTTCATAGGGTCCAGAGTCCCCTACAGTATTGGCTTTATTCAATGTGTAAGCAACTCAGGACAGAAAATGTCTGATTTTCTGTGTGAAAGGCATACTGATGTTTATTACTTCCTTGGCCTCAGATAGGGAAAAGAAAAGAAAAAAATCCCAGGCAGTAGGGACCTAGACGTGCCCTTAGACGCATGCACACACTGATCAAAATGGAAATTAAAAAGTTCTGGTTTGAAATCCTGAGAAATATAGGTAGAAACACTTATTGAGGTTGCAATCTATGTCTGAAAAGTTCTTGCATGAATGTATGAAGTGTTGGCACGGCACACTGCCACGTGTTAGCCTATTTCAACAACAATATCAATTTGAACTAGCTATTACACTGAGTGGCCTTATTTCTGCTGGTCTGCAGTCAAAGATTGGGTTTACTGTACAATTTGCTTAATTCTCAATAACTCTGATTTCCCTCCTGCTTTATATACCTAGCCAGCAGAAGTGAGAGGCAACGTGACAACTCAGATACTCCAATTTAGCAAGATTCATTTTGCTAAATCATCTCTATGCATCTGAACCACTATTTGTGTCTAACAACATCTGGCAAACAAGCACTGATATATTATAATGTTTATCATGCCAGATGGCAATATGTCTTCAATGTCACCTGCAGGATGAAATAAAACCTTTGTTATTACTATTTCTTGCCCACCCACCCATTTCCCCCTTCCCTCCCTCTCCGGTAATCATAGGAGAGCTCAGAACTGTGCCTGCAGAGCATATGTGGATAAATATTAAAATAAATGTAGGAAATGGCAACAGGTTACTACACAATCCTAATTGCTAAGAGGTATAAAGCATTTAATTACTATGAATTTTATGGCAATTCAATGACATACCATTTTCACTGAAAACACCACAATTTCTGAACAATTAAAAATTATTAGTAAACTATCATTCTGGACAGTGGTAATTGTGTACTGCAAGTGACAAAAATATCCAAGGTCGTGCCTGTTTGAATGCATGCACATGAAGTCAAAAGGAAGCATTTCCAGCTGCCATCCATGGAATATCAAGTATTTTCTTCTTCCACTTGGGATTCCCCATATGTTACCTCCTTGAACAAGGGCAGTTTGAAGTCATTTTAATCCTCTATTAATGGGGTATGCCTATCAGTTCGTTTTCTGGAAGCACTCCTTGTGATAGATTTAACACGGGACTGCAGAAAGAGTAGGGTGGAAAAAAAAATTGAGCTGTTCTCTTGGCATCTTCATCAGAGAGGTTTTTCTGCTCATTTTCTTTTGTTTCCAAGTGAATATTCTATCATATTTTATCAATATAATCTTGGTTATCTTCAAGCACAGTGTGATTTATTGTGTACATTTTAGACTAGTTTGGATGAAAGCTTTCATGTACCAAACATATATTTTAAGCCTAAATGATAATTCTTTTCAAAAGCCAGTATCAGAAACCATCATACTTCGTAAGTCTCACAGCTTTTCGTATTTTAAGTGTTCACCATCCAGAAAAATTAATACACTGTGTTAAACTAGAAGTTCTCTATCTGTTAGCAAGCAAATTAAAATATCCACTATTTATCAAAGAACTCGGCTCCTATACAAGAACTGCAAAACTGAAAACCACCACCCTCATAAAGTGTATTGTTGCTCGCATTCATAGATGAAAAGGATGACTAGCAACACGGTTATCTTTAAATACATTTCCCAAGGCCTGAAACAGCAGCACAAAAATGGTGAAGGGTTCATGCTTTCTTTGGCATTTTTGTTCAAGACCTGTAGTCATTGGCCTACATGACATAAGATCAAAGAATTGCTCAGTTGTGTCTTTGGTCTCCTAATTGCCATTTAATTTCACTTACATTCTCACAAAATGAGTGTTGAAAACGAAGTAGTAATTAGGGGGCCAAATGCACAGTTGTGCAATTCTTGATAGCTAGTGCAGCTACTTAATAGTGGTGGCAAATTAAGCATGACATCCAAACAAATGAACCCTTCTTTTGATCATCTGGAGAAGGCCTTATGGCCACCAACCTGTGCATTTGGAAATCAGTGCAAGTCTTGCCTTTAAATTCAGAGGTATTGGGATGGACCTTGCTTTGTAAAGGAATGATGGAGTGGCTGTGAAGAGGTGTCTTTCCTACTTAGTTCACTGCCCGAACTATCTAAGTCCAAAACTAAGGATTTAAACAAAATCAGGCCAAATTTCAGGGGACCTTTAAAATGTAAAGCAGGGGCCAGGAAATCTGACAATTAGTTCCTATTTATAATAGTGTCTATCATTACCTGCAGATTTTCTGGGTTTGAACATTTAAGTTTGACAGTCTGGCTTGCTTTCTCAGGTTCAGAGCTACATCAAATTTAGCTCCAGATGAGGTGCTTCTGGTGATCCGAAGAGCATGCAGATGAGAAATAGCATCAGCTTTATCTTTTTAGGAATCTATTGTAAGTACATATTGCTTTCTTATAATGTGATGTGTATATATGCTGAATTTGTCCATATTAAACTGAAGATAGAAAAAGTTTCAATGAAAGATCTATCCTGCTTCTGCAGCATGGTTCTTCTGAGCCTGTCCGATTGTGGCTGTGCCCAAAAGGCAGAGTAAAGGACCATGACCTTCTTGCACAAATATAGAAAATAGATTTGGCCCCTGCTGGAAAGTCTCAAAAGACTATTAAGATTAGATTTCCAGAGTACAAAAATGAGTTATTTTGGCCCAAATACTTTTCATTAGAAGTAGATAAAAAAGAGGAAGAAAGGCTGTGAGTGCATTTTCCCCTGCTCTGCAGAGACGCTGTGTTTAAGATTCATTTCAGATTCATTTCCTCTCACCTTAGCTGGTCACAAACTGAGCATCTCAATCCGATGATTTTATATGGTCAGATGGGTTGGCTGGTAGCGGCATCTGTCTCTCAGCACCACATAGATACCATGGGGTTGGTTTAGATACCTCACTTTCCATCAGTGACTGTCCAGGGAGAGGTCTTCCTCCCATCGCGACCTCCCAAGGTCACAAACTCTGCTTTAATGCTATAGGGAGGTTGAACTTGCATCCCATGAGCAAAAGCAAGATGTATGTAGAGAATGTATGTAGAGAAACTCACTTTAAACCACCCAGACAGTGACTTCTAGGATGCAGATAACACTGAGGTCTCTTCAGCGGGGGTTAAGCTGCTGGTTGCACCCAAGAGACTTAGCTGAAAGCTTCCAGGATACAGTGTTGTGACCTGCTCTGAGGGCAGCACAGATATACCCTGAGTCCAGCAAGTCTCTGCGGGATCATTCTTTGCCTTAAACAGCATGTCAAAGCTCACAGAAAGCAATTTTTCTTTCAGTGCCTCCTTTTCAACTGGGAAGCATTTGAAGAGAAGCACTTGCCCCTTGAGTGCTCAAGTGTGTACTTTGTATTGCCAAAGAAAGGGCACTCCAATAGCTCTTCTGGGAAAGCACACCATATTTCACATCACCCCATGCACTTTCAAGGGGCTTTGCAGAAATAGCTTGTTCTGGGACATCTATGAAATATAATTAGGAAGAAAAATAAAGAAGCTTTCTTCTCTTTCAGGTTGAGATAACCCACAGTCAGAAACATAAGACTTTTTTTTTTCCTTGCCCAAAGTGCTCTCTCTGCTGAGAGGTCATCTTTGAGACTGAAGTGTTTTAATTTATAACTTAAAAAGCAAGCAATTATGATATTCAGGGAGACAGTGTGGATATTGTGCTGTTAGTTTCTGAGCAAGGAATGGACCAGTGGTCTGTATCCACATACCAGCAGTCATATTCCTCTAAGGAATCATCAGGCACAGTCTGGTATCTGCAGGAAGAGCAGTATCTGTAGCTGGTATCAAAGTGTTTACGTTTCAGTGCAATGGGTGGGGTGGTGGTTGGACTAAGGCCAGAAATGGCTTTTGTTACCTTGGTCATCTCCAGTGCAAACCACGTGAAGAGTGAAATTATCGTGGATGAGGCAGTGTGGAACTTCAGCTTTTTAGACAGGAAGGCAAGATGGGAAGGGGCAAGGAGAGAGGGAGTCAACTCACAGAATCCCATGTGCATCTCTAGGTAAGACCCCATCAGTTGTCTGGATGTCCCAGCCTCTGAAATGAGTAAACTCGGTGGTTTCTTGGCACAGCTTGAAGAAAAGATAATAAAGCAAGGTACATGTGGCTATAATTGGAATGAAGACAGCCTCACTCAGCTGCAGAAGCAGCTCAGGAATGCAGTAAGAGATCCTCTACACTGACCTGCGGCTCATGAGTCCGTGCCTAGATAGGGATGACTGCAACATGCACCAAGGCACGAGCAATGAGAAGGGCATGGACTGGCAGATGTTAGCCAAAATCTCTCCTCTCAGGCTGGATGGTAACTCAGAAGCACCAGACAGCGTTTTTTCAAGCAGAATAAAGCAGCATATGCTGGTTCAACCTCTGCTTATTGAGCTAGCAAAGCACTAAAGGTGGTGTGCGTTTGAACTGCCAGATCTGCTGGTGGGATGATGAGGCCATGAGGAGTGACCTGGGGTTCCGTGTGGGCTGGGATGTTTGCCCAGGGAGCTCCCTGCCCAGCACACCATGCCTTCAACTTTCATAATTCCTGACCACTGCTCAGGCGCCTTTTGCAACACAAACTCAGACAACGGTTAAAATTGTTTTTAGGAGTTTTAAGAGTTTCAACAGGGAAATACTGGATACTTTGCAGAAAATTGAAGTTGAGTCAAGATACTAATAAAAGAGGTTTCATTACAGCTTTGTTTTCCTCTCTAATTAATAATATCTATAGCAGATCAAGGTATTTGACTGTTTACTGAGGAATATTTCTGCAGTGCTTCATATAGCTGTTTTATATGAGGATTCACTTAACATAGCTTAATGCCAACCCAAAAAAATATAAGAAGGGATTGTTCTATTTTTTTTTCCCACCTGGTGATAACAGGGTTCAGAAAGGCTTTAAGAAGAAGTTTGATTGAAAAGTGCAAAGAAAGATGAGTATTTATGGGTATAAAATTGGCTTCTTTTAATTGTAGTACAGTTCATTTGGGTGTTGCTGAAATAAATTAGGTCTTTCCATGATGGTTTGCTTTGTTTTTTGGTTTTTGTTCTGTTTTTTGTTGTTGTTTTTGGGGTTTTTTATCACTGAGAGCCACAGAGTAAAAAGCATGTATGTTTTGAACCACCATAAACAAAATGAAATGCAAGTAATGACGTTTAATGCTCTCTGTTACTTTTTGTCTGGTTATGTGTTTGTAAACACATAGAGACCCTTGGGAGGAAAATTGTGAGCACTTTGCTGCCAAGCTTTCTGCTGTATTTGTGCAGAACACAGCATGGTACATTGGTTGAATGGGCTGAAAGACTCATTAGGACTGTGCTGGGTGACCTCCTGCACAAGCCTGGCCCCAGTCGAGCAACTGTAATGAGAAACAGCGATACCAAGGTGCTACACAAGAGCAAAGTACCACAACTTGTATTATTTTTTGTGTTTTATAGTCCATCTCGCTTCAGCCTTCTTTCCTCTTATGCAAAGAGGCCTCTTTCTCTTGAATTTCTCTGGAAAGCCTGGAGAAGTTTTCTTTCACAAAACTTAGTTTGTATTTGTTACTTTTCCCCTGAACTTTCTCTCTTTTTGTGTTACTTTTGAAACACGGTGCTTGCAATAGACTGGTGTGTTCCAGTTATAATCCCAGAAGTGCTAGGTAGAGCAAAATAATTATCCTGCTTCTCTTATTTGCGCATAACCATCCTTCTCATTCCTCTTGTCAGTGGACTGAAATGCAGAATCTTGTATCTATTATAATATTTCTTCCAGTTCAAATCAAAATGTAATTACTTTTTGTAAGCAGGTTTAACCTTGCAATACTGAAACCTCTGGAATTACCGAAATTGAGAAGCTACGACCCAACGTGTTACAGCATGCCTCAGATTGACAGCAACCTCCTGTCTAAACAACACGGCCATCACTCCCCGCTGCACACGCAGCTCAGTGCGGCTGGAGGGGAATCGTGGCAAGAAGAGCAGAAGGTAGCAGAGGAAGATGTTCGTCTGGTGGTCTGGAGGGTGGGATGGACAGGAGAGCACTTGTAAGGGGTGTATTACAGATATGGAGAGTAGAAATAATCTTTTCCATCAAGTAGTAAGCTACATATTCACTGAAATGAAACACAGAATCACAGAACGGTTGGGGTTTGAAGAGATCTCTGGAGATCATCTCGTCCAAACTACCTGCTAGAGCAGGTTCACCAGAGCAGATCACACAGGAAGGTGTCCAGGTGGGTTTGAATGTCTGCAGAGAAGGAGACTCCACAACCTCTCTGGGCAGCCTGGTCCAGGGCTCTGGCACCTCAAAGTAAAGAAGTTTCTCCTCATTTTTGGATGCAGCCTCCTAGTATGTTTGAGAAGGAAGGGCAGGAGAGACTATGTCTGCAACTTTCAAGCTGGTGTGAAAGAGGCTGGTTTGCTCTTTTCAAAGCAGAGAAATAGGTGGAGTAAGAGAGACTCACTTCTGCAATTGCCTGTCTTGGCCCAGATCACTTTCTGGGAAAGATTATTTTTTTCTCTTCCCTGCAGTGGATATGTAGGGAACAAGTCTAACTTTAGACAGCTAAATGTAGGTGACAAGGACTTCATCCTACCAGTCTAAAGTATCTACCTGCAGGAATACCCATGTTATAACCAACTGAAGATCAGGGAGATGCAGGACTTCCATTAGAGTCCAGTATAAACAAAAGGTTTCTCGATAAAGCTATGAAAGATATTACAAGACACATGACTAGACCAACATGTATTGGTATAACAAAGGGCTTTGCTATGGGCATCAGCAAGAATAGGCTCTGGACCTTAAAGTCAGGTTAGTCAAATGCAATGTTTATGCTCTGCTTTCACAGGGCTTGGTCCTAATTGCATTAGCAGAATTCAGTAGCAAGCCTACTTATGTCATCATAGTTATATCAAGCAAATCAAGGTGCTTGGGCTTGGTTTAATCTCCTCTTACTAATGTTCTGCCAGGATTATTGATAACACTGGTGCACAAGCAAGGAAACTATCAAAAATATTCATTTCAAGCTCCACTGCAAGCAGAATAAAATAATCAATATTGGAAAGGAAAGGAAAGGAAAGGAAAGGAAAGGAAAGGAAAGGAAAGGAAAGGAAAGGAAAGGAAAGG
>VWYH01004650.1:296470-398205 GCA_013399365.1 Pampusana beccarii
AGAAGAAAACTTGCTTTGGAACTGCTCTTCTAAAGACTTACAAGTAAAACATATACAATATCTATAAAATATGTACAATTAAAATAGTCTGTGTAAAGCAACATTCTTCAGATAAACAAACTCCACACCTAGTTTGCTTCCACTTTGTTTTGCTTGCCTGTTGACTTTTTCTTTTCACTTTTTTTTTCCTCCACTCTATTAAATGTAGTTTTTGTCAATTTAGTTCTGTCTGACACCAGGATCATTTTCCTGTTCTTTCTTGTTGGAATATAGTTCCTTGGCTTTGTCACAGATATCTTTTTAGATGCAAGGGTACCTGAACTGAATGATTGAGCATTTTGTGAGTTCCCATCCTTTCAGTTTGCACAAAGAGTTATTTTGTTTTTTATTTATTTTTCTGGGTATCTACAAAATTAGTTCTCATTTCAATTTAGAGTGAAATTTCTACCAGCAAAACAATAACAAAACTAGAGTTTTGAAAAAAATCAGGAAGACTATTTAGTCACAAATATTCCATTGTTTTACTTGAAGATTGGTTTTATTTAATTCCTTAATACGATTTTCCAAAATTTCTTTAAAACACAGCCTAACATCATCTAAAATAGTGTTAAGTTGTTGGCGTCTTTTATAGAGATCATAAAATGTAGATTAATTTTGTAATTGGATGCTCAGCTGGAGTTATTTGTTACTTACCACAGAAAAGCAGATGTTTCATACCCTCTGGCTAACTGTACACCATAGAAAGGCATTGGATTTTTTTTATTTTTTTTTAATGCTACTGGTTCCATAGTGTTTCCCATTCTAAATACAGGGATTAATTCAGCAAGAATTCCAAAATGTAGCAACTGTATATGAATTTGGAGCACATCATTATAACAAGTCTCAATAGCTGAATCTTATTACAGAATCACAGAATGGTTGGGGTTGGAAGAGACCTCTGGAGATCATCTAATCCAGCCCACCTACTAAAGCAGGTTCACCTAGACCAGGTACACCTAAAAGCACTATTAAGGCTTTTTCTTATTTACCCCTATAAGCTGTAAATATTTGTTTCTCTACAAGTCAAACATATTACTCAGGCACTGGCAAGAATGCAATACTGACTCTCAGCAGGGGAAACACACTTTACTGGGCCTGCCCAAAAGATAAACTGGAAATCAAAACAACTGCGAAGCAATATTTTTTTAGAGTTGTGACGGAGGGACAGGTTCTTTTGGATAATCTTGGCTGTGAACTTCTAAGGTAGTGTATAATTTGGTCTGTGATGTGCTTATGAACATGCTTTTATCTGGCAATATATACCAGCTACTCGAATGACCAACATAAGAGGACAAAGATGCCTCTCATTTCTTATGTCAGAAACATTTGTCTTGAAGAAAGAACAAATAATTGTGGACAATTATTGCAGACTGTTCGGTATGCAGCAGGTTCACACCCTTCAGCCCAGGCTTTGCTCTTGATCTCTCTCCTTAATTACCACTCTTCATCCCTACTGCAGGGGAAATTAACTGCCTAGAGGCAAAAAGCACAGTCCCGTCAATTGGAAGCCCCTTCCCATAGAGAAACTGTACGAAACAGAGGGTTGGCCAGATTCAGCAGGGAAATGAGACAACATGTGGGAAGATGAGATAGAAAAGGAGATTAACGGGGAGAATGATCTTGTTTCAAACGTTGGACTGTAGCCTCTGTGCATCATCTGGCACCATCCCGTTCAGCCTCCAGGCACTCTTCTCTCTCTCCAGCACATGACAGAGGCTCTCAACGCTGTGAGTTCTTGGATAACCCTGGATAAATTCACAGGGTTCTACCCTGTCTCTTCCAGTAACACTGCGTGTGCAGGGCTGGGAGTTTTCCTGGTGCACCCATTGACCGTTTCGTAATCACTTATCCTCCATGGGAAGAGAGATGACCAGAGACAGCAAAATTGGGCAGGGAGGACAAAATCTTCTGTTGGAAATGAATGAAGGGAAACTTTTGCTCATCAGTGGGAATCAGTTACTTGAAACATTAGAAAGAAAATAGATTTGAATATTATTAGCCCGGGAGAGCTTAAACTACCCCTCTGAGGAAAAGTCCATTTAAGCTTACTTTACATTAATTAAATACTGATACAAGCACTGTTTTCTTTTTACTGAGCCAGAGATCTCAAAGCACTCGCTAAAGCTGTCTCTGCACTACCGCCCTCGAGTTCAGGTTTGCTTCTCATTGATTCCTGGGTTTCTCCTTAGTGTCTGCAAGGTCACACTGCTCAAAGCCCTGTCCAGGATCGGAGCTCCATTTGTTTCACAACTTTCTGGAGCAAACAAACAGCAGGATGACAGCCCTGACTCTGAAAGCTTTTAAGCTGAGGCTAAATCCTGGCGACTGGCAACACGCCGCTCCCTGTGCAGGCTCTCTATCGATTACAAGGGGCTCCTTGCAGACACAGCAGTTTTCTCCTCCCCAATTGCAAAAATCAGAGCCAGCTTGAGCAGAGGTTGATAGTGAAACAGAAGTCCGAGTGTACGGGAAGGAAAACTGAAATCACAGCAATAAGAAAAGGTGGTTGCACAGATGAGATCTGCACAGAAACGAAGTCCTGTGCAGATGTTTTATGCCAGCAGAGTGGTTAAGTGATACGCTCTACCCCACACCGTCAGTCCATAACAAGGTCAAAACCAGCCGCCACAACCTTTGTCCTTTTCCACTAGCACCCACAACACCAAGTATCACTGAGTAACTGCTAGAGCATTAGAAGCGTAGCGAAGTAATAACATCCAAGGCAGCATTTTTTTGTCATTTGTGCTCACTGGAGTTTGTGACTGACAGCAGAATCTGGCCCACTGGATGAAAATCAGCAAGTATCCGTATTTCAGTATTTGTTTTGATAGAACCTTGCAATAAGGCTAAACAGATCCTTCAGCCACAGCATCTCTCTCTTTTCTTCTTTTATTTTGCTCATTTCCTTCAGCAAAGCCCCTGTTGAAACAGTGAAGAATTCCACACAAGGCAATGAAGATTCAATATACATTGCTTAGAGAGAATTATTTCCCTATAAATTGATTTCAAAAAAAGATCTTGGCATTTTGACCAAAACCACATCTCTTAAATTATCTCATATCCCTCCAAACACACACTCGTAAGCCCTTTTTTGTCTATACTAGAAAGACAGTTGTACTTTGGCACAATTTAAAAGGTTTTGAGAATGATGATGATTTAAAACAAAGTATTCCCCAAGTGGACTGTGGACTTGAGCAGAAACAGCCGCAGAGTCCTGTGGGGACTTCACAACACAGAATTGATTTAGCAGGGAAGTGTGTAGATTGAACAGTGATGGATGCTATAGAAAACTTTGTGATATAGAAGATAGATGGTCATTTGAAAAAGATTAAGGAAAAACACACTGAAAACCAGAAGAGCCTCCAGCTTTTTGCAAATTGTGATCAGTATCAGGCACTATAAGGATTCAGGCAAATTGTGCATGGGTAAAACCATGCTCTGCAGTTTCTTCTCTCTTCAGAAGGACTGTCCCAGCCTGAAAAAACCTGCTGTAATAATAGATTTTGTTAGACATTAACACAACTTTACGAAAACTCCTCTTACATGACATAGGGACATGCACATGGCATGCTCACACACTGAAATATTGATATTGCTAGTATCAGATAGAGGGAAAATAAGCAGTTAATATCCCCTGGCTTCCTCTGGGAAGGGGCTGAGCACCCCAACTGTGCCCCCAGCTGCCTTTCCTGCTGTACCGGGGACGGTGCCGGGCACAAGGTGATGTGCAGATGGTCACCATGGGACCAGGGGTCTTCCCCAGCTGATGACAGCCAGCATGGGAGAGAAGGAAGCAGGGAACGTTCTGCCCTGGGTGGTGCCAGGCACCATTAAATACATCTCTTATTATTTTCTTTTTTTGCGGGAGAATTGTTTGGTTGCGGAGGCTAAAGATGAAGGTTATCCATCAGCCTCACTTTTAGCAAGCACTTCATGCCCTTTTAGGTTCTCCAGGCAGAAGACAAAAGTGATGGAAATACGTCTTCAAACATTCCCTGTCCTCCCATGAAAACATACCCCAAGACAAAGTAACATTGAAAACCCCCCACTTTTTGATAAATTTCTACCAGCTAAATAAAAACTCATCACACTGTAAACATCACAGAGTATACTCTTTGTAAAGGCACTAACAGAAAATACGTGCATTTGTGATTGCAAATTTAAGTGAAATTCAAAGGGCTCATTTTGAGACTCACTTCCAAGTCTTAATTTCACAAATTCTGTTAATACTTTCATCACCTCATTAGCATATCCTGTGTGCGCTTCAAATTATACAGGCGCTGCTATCAAAAAATTGCTAAAGGAGATTCCAGAAAACTCTGACACACAAAAAATTTCTTAATATCTACCATTTTAGCATTAGCCAGAGCCCACATAGATCAAAGATATATTCTGGAACAGTATGATTATAAGCCTGCACAAGTAAAGAGTAAGAAACAAATGAAAGGGCAGGACTCCGAGCATCTGCGTTTCTGTAGAATAAATACACTTTTAAAGGAAAACGCGTTGGGAGACACTAATGAGCTGTACACTACAGCAGTGCCAGAAGAGCTGGGACAGAAGACTGGCACTGGAGTCTAAAATTATAGCAATAAAAATTAGCAGTTTTCTTCCTCAAAGTTTTTACTGCTTTCCATCTGGTTCTTCATTGTAGCAAAATTCTCCATTTATTACGATATTTAAATGAAGAAGCCTAAAATGTGGACAAACAAAAAACTTGGTCCATGGAAAATTCCTACAAGTGCAAATTTTGCAACAGGAAACATTGAAATGTGATACATTTCTGTAAAGCCTTTAGAAAACATTGTGTGAGCAAATGCAGGCTTCTCTCAGAACATGTGAGCAAAAATAGAGCTAATTCTGAAGGGTTTGCAAATGTTTTCATGCAGCTTTTCTTCACATTCTTAAACCACAGGAGTGGTTGAAAATAACATTAACTTAAAAGAGTTCATGAAAGAAGATGGAATACTTTTTTAACAAGGAGCCATAAAGTAAGCTTTCAACCTTGGAGCAATGTATCTTCAGGAGCTTAACTCAATGACCATGGCTCATTTGCTGATTGCCAATTTTGCTGATTATTTCTTGATCTGAATACCTTCAGTTAGGAAAAAAAAAAAGGGAGACTCATTTATCTGCCCTGTAGTTACTAAACAGCTGACTGATTTCAATGCCCTCATTTGAATTTACAAATACAGAAAAGCCTGTAAATGCCAATATATTCCTTTCTACGTTCATATTCAGAAAAGTTTGCTAACATTTTTCATTCCCAAGGAGCGCAAAGAGTTTTACAGGTTATGAACAATCACTTTGCCAGCTCATAAAATAGTTTTAATGTGAGGAAATACAGCAGCAATTCTCTTCTATTTCAGAATTAAGGAATGAAAATCTTAATTAGACATAGGGATAATATCAGCTAGTTACATAAAACAGAATAAAAGTCCGTAAAGGATATAAAATCTCGTGCTTCAGGACATTAGTCAAGCAGTAATGAATGGGTTAGTACAAAAATACCCCTGGGGAGCAGGCAATTTTTTCATTTCCCCCTTCATTTATTGCCTTTGAAAGTTAACTCATCTGAACAGGTGTAAATGAGTCCAGTGGGTCTAATGAGATAAATGAAAAAGAGGATGGGAGTTACAGTGAGGATCACTGATTCGGAAACAAAGCTTCATGAGAAGAAATAGCTGAATAATGCATTAGTCTGCCTGAGAGTCACCTCTGCTACTTTCCCCCTGCTCCTCGTCCCACGTTTTGTCACCGATTACCAAGGTGAAGCAATTAGGCATGTCGATCCTCAACTACCCATAACCTATTGCCAGCTCCCCAGCAGGGATGAGCCTATTATGTATGTACAAATACAGCAGCGTTCCTGTTTGTACGGACCAGTACATTTTTAGGATCAATTTAGCTCACTCTTATAATGCGCAAAAGAGATGTAATGTGTCTTCTTACTAAACCAAACAGTATGCATCGGTGAATTTTTCATCTTCATCCCAGTGTGTGCTCTTTCCATTGGGGAAACATGATGTGTTATACGTTATACAAATTTTGGTGTCAGCTATGGTTTGTCTTCACTCCAGTGATGGTTGTTTCTCTGCAGAGATCACTCTTGCTGCAAAATCCTAATGACAAGGCAGAGATTGTAACTTCGGTAGAACTAAATGAACTACAATCCTCACCTGCAATCAATTTTGGCTACTTATTTGCAGCAAAAACTACCAGCATCCAGTCTCTACTAGTCTTTTACAGCAATATAGCTATAAATCCTGCAGAAACACCACTCTCTGCACTGAAGACAAAGCCTATGTGTGCAAACTGAGCTGCCAATAAATTCAATGCAAGTTGTACATAAGCCAGATTCTCAGCTGGTGTCGATTGGCACAGCTCCACGCATGTCGATTACAAGCAATACGGTGTCTGTCTCTGCTGGTGGCGGGCCATGAGCTATTTTGCACCAGGAGAGGACACAGCACACTGGCCGGCTCTTGCCGGGCTGCAGCAGAACACAGTGAATTAACTGCTTGCACGGTTTGATGGTCACCCCATTTTACCCAAGATCACAGTGACTGGGGTTGTGATCCAGGCTTGGTTCCCAGCTCTGCTGGAGGGGATCAAAACATCTCCCTCATTGCATTAATTGTCCCGTTACACAGGACAACGTGAGTAGCTGTTGGCTTCTCTTGTGGACGTTGTTCCCGTATGCACATTGTAATGTTATATTTAAGGAGCCAGACGAAGAGGGGGGTGTGGATATCCCGGTTGCCTTCCTGGTGCAGAGACACTGTAAGGAGGACTATAAACAATTTATGAGCTCACTACAATTATTAATCAGTTAATACACACAGCAGGCAGCCAGGGCTAACAGGCTCCTAGGCTCAGCATGAGCACACTCACTGCCCATAGTAGAGGCACCCCATGAGTATCTGCTGTCTGGGAAGCTGTCAGTCAGATAGGGAAGCATCAGCCTCTTTGTTGGAAATGACTGAACCTTGACCTTGCTGAGTTGCTCTCATTTTATTTCTTGGAGTTTTGTACCACTGCATGTCAGTAGTTTTCTCCTGAGTACTTAATCTATGGCTCAACAATTTTGCTTCTGTGTTTTTACTTTTCTTACTTTGCATGGCTTTGGCTTGTGTTCCCCTAGAGCTCAACACCAACCTTTTTTTTCTTTTTTCCCAGTAAAGCTGAGCTGAGATCAGAGAGCCCAGCTTCACAAATCCAGGCCTTGGGTGACAGACAGAGAAAAGCCTGGGCTGCATGCTCTGTCACCATCTCCAGCAGTGCAGTCACACTCTGTCCTTCACACCAGCACTTCGGCAGTCGAGCAGCAATCCTGGATAGAGGACTGGATCCAGTTAGAAGCAATTATTCTTTCTTCTACATGGATTTAGTCTGCAGTTAGGCCGTATTCCTGGCCACACAAGAGTTAGCCGCAGGATTAAGGAGGGAAAGAGAACAGCCATCTGAGGGCAAGGTGAAGGGAGAGCAATCTCATAGCGTTCGTCAGCAAGGTGATCTTCCACCTGACTCAACTAATTATGAAACTGCAGTTTGAGAAAAACTCACCAAAAAAGCCCAGCAGCATGTTATCTAGGGAAATATCCATGGGCGATGTGAATCCTCCCTCCCCTAGATTAAGTAAGGAACTGAGCTCAAGTCTCTCAGTCCTGATAATGTTCCCTTGACATTGAACCACTGATCAGAAGGGATACATTTCCCTTTCTTCCTTTCTTTTGTGAAAGGGCTTTGAACAAAGTCCTCCAGAGCCATCAGTCTCATTTTTCTATAAGATGTCCAAAATTAAAATAAGGCTTTTCATTTCAGCTCAAATGAAATGTTTCAAATGTTTCACGGATTTTTTTTATTTTTTTTTACTTATATGAGTGGAAAAAGAAAGTTGGAGGTTGAAGTAAAACTTCCTCTGCCATTTAGCAGTCAAACCAAGAAATCAATTATTCATAAAGTCCTATGCTGCAGTGCTGCTCTACTATGTATTTTATAGGAAATATTTCTTACATTTGCTCTGTACTCTGTTTTATCAGTGATGTGTCCCAAGGGACAATCTTATGGAATTACTTGACTTGTAGTCTCCCTGAGGCTTTAAGAAAGATTATCCTGTTGATGCCTACTGAAAAAGAAGATGCACAAGAAAACAGATTGAAGACAATTTCTAAGGTTTAAGTTTATTTCAGAGCATGAGTTTAAGACCACCTTTCCATAAAAAATAAAGGGACAGCCTGATTCTTCATATCAGTATCTTCTGGAGGTAACAGAAGGAAAAAAAGATCTTTCTGATCCTTCTTTCATCTGTACTGATGCTTCTGAAGAGAGATTACATATGGACTTCATCACTGTTTAACAGAAATAGCTCTTAAAGCTTCTGCTCTGACTTAATTCTCATGAAACTTTTCACCACAAGAAAAGATTACAATTTCCAAACCAAATCCTGAGGACAACTGAAGATTAAAGTGACGGAAGGATTTATTTATTTGTGTCTGTTGTCATTGAAATGACCATGTTGGTTAGACTGTAGTTAAAAATTCCGTTCAACTGATGCACAAGGGGAATATTTTAAAAAATTTTCTGCATTTTAAAACCCAAAGACCCACGTTAAAAGAATCAGGTCTAGGGCCTATAGAACAGCAGGTGTGGACACACGATCTAACCAGGCTGAGTTATGACAAGTGAACTTATTAACACCATGCAGCTGAGCTCCCACAGCTGGCCAGTTGTGCCTCCTGGTTTCTACCAATAATGAAACAGAATATATTAGATGAAGCAAAATGTGTTTCCCCAGTGGTGGAGAAAAGCACGAAGAGTCGGTTATTACCACCTAGCTGCTGGGCAATGATTTCTTACGCCACAGTGGTTCAATCATTCTTGATTGTATGTCAAAGGTACATGTAATCAGTGCTCGGAGCTCGGATGATGAGTGGTAACTTTCCGAGTTTCCATGGCTTGATTGCATTTCATCATGTGTAACTTTAGGTTCATTCTCAGGAATAACATAGTCATTTATGCCCACATTACCTAAAGAGGCTGATGTGGGCTTTTCAAAACCATTCTGGAATATTAGAAACTCAGATTCTATTGAAAACAGTGACGTATTTACATATGATATAATGCTTGTCCTAATGTATACCTGCCAAATTGCTTCATCTTGTAACTTGTCACATCAACATGTTTCAAGATGCGCGACAAGATGTTTTACAACGTTAAGGTGTTTCTGTTTGTGAATTATTTTACACTGAAAGAATTTTCAATGAGTGTTTGCTCAATATGATTATTTTTATGAGCAGCAACTTGCAAAGTTTTCCATTTCTGCAACCTTTTAGGGAAAAAAAACCTTTCAGTCTAAGATTGCTTTGAGCATAAAATTACAGAAATTATTTCTAGTATATACTGTATTTCTTTCTTTTTCTCCTACCATTTTTGTGACAGAATCTCTCAAATAAAGCAGAAAGCATGAACAGAAGTGTGCCGTAGCCATTTACATTGGAAAGCCAGTGTTGTACTTATTGGTCTTTGTTGTAAGATGATTTGTTGACTCCTTGCCAATATTCTGTACAGCTATAAGGAGCTTTTTGGTATTAATTTTGGTCTTTTCATTAAGTTGGATTTCACCTGACTGTCTTTAGTGTAGACATCAACATACAAGGTAGATTACTAGCTTCCCCTTACACTTATTGGAGAGAAATAGGTATTGAAATATAGTGGGTTATTTTACTTTAAGCTACACATCTAAAATGGGACATTTAAAATGAGAAATCTAATTTGTGTCCTTAAATGCCTAATTCTTTCCACTGACCAAAGGGAACTTATGGTAACTTGCTCAGATATGGATTTGTTCAGAGTAGGCATCCAAAACTGATATGAAGTGATCCAATGCTTTTGTAGGCTTTTCCCAGGATCTTGTTGATGAAAAGAAGTAGAAACTGTACACAATTTATCACTGCTGCCAGAGCTCTACCATTGCAAACTTCACCCCACGTGGATTTAGCAAACAAACGTTGCTAATCAGCATGATGATAAGGAATTAAACGTATGTGCAGTGCCACCATCCTAACCTCCATAGCTATAAAAATATCCTGTCTGCGAGTATCAGTTTTAAGTATCCAGTTGAAATGAATTACCACTAGAATGTTAAATGAAGGTTATCTGATACTTTATTTTGGGGGTGGAGCAGGGATATCTAACCTCAATCACATAATAATATTGAACGAGCTGCATTGCAATCTTGTTGGCCAATAAAACATTGATTACACAGCTGATGCCACAGTACAAAAATTAGATCTCTCTGAAAAAGCTTGTGAATATTTCACACAACAAAGTATACTATGCATAGAAATATTACACAATGTGTTACACAAAGCAAACATACCATACAGTGTAATATTTCTTAGTATTCGTTTTTATGGTACTTATAAGAGGTCTGTAAGTCATCTGTTGAGCCTGAAGAAATACCTTCTGAGTGTTACAAAGCCAGGAAAAATCTGCAGCTCAGAATTCATAGGCTTTTCACTAACACCCTTGTGGCAAGCTCCACAGATCCAAATTCTGGCTTCTTCTGCACAATATGTTCGTGTGAACCCAGTCTATTAACCCTTGGTGAGGCACATTTCATGGTGTTCCTCATGCACTCATGTATTGCTACTTCCAAAATTCCTCTCTGAGAGGTAGATAGTACCTCTGCATGTTCTTAAGAGTTTTCTTATTTGGTTCATATTTGGAAAGACTGACAGGGAGGCTGAAAGGGAGCTGGGTCTCTTTAGTTTGGAGAAGAGGAGACTGAGGGGTGACCTTATTAATGTTTATAAAAATATAAAGGGTGAGTGCCACGAGGATGGAGCCAGGCTCTTCTCGGTGACAACCAATGGTAAGACAAGGGGTAATGGAATAAAGCTGGAACACAAGAGGTTCCACTTAAATATGAGAAGAAACTTCTTCTCAGTGAGGGTAACAGAACACTGGACCAGGCTGCCCAGGGAGGTTGTGGAGTTTCCTTCTCTGCAGACATTCAAAACTCGCGTGGATGCCTCCCTGTGTAACCTCATCTGGGTGTTCCTGCTTCGGCAGGGGGATTGGACTGGATGATCTTTTGAGATGCCTTCCAATTTCTAACATCCTGTGATTCTGTGATTCTTTGAAATATTTTTGTTACTTTTCTGGCAGATGAAGTTTTTTAGAAAACTGAACGGACATATTGGAGTCCATGGAAATTGTGCTCCTACATGCTTCTCTGATAATTCTCTCTATTTCTTAGTTGGTCATGTCCAAGGAAATATAGTTTTGGATTGTTTGGGGTTTTTTTTCCTAGGAGCTACATTTCAAAAAACATACAAAGATATTTATCCCTGAGGCCTCTACCTATTTTTGCAAAAAAAAAATACGGAACTTTCTTTTTGGCCAAGGCCTTCAAAAAAACAACCCACCTTCCTTCCCTTCATTGACATTCGAATGTTGTTTAATCAGTCACAAAAAAAGGAGGCAGAGCTAGACTGAATGAAAGGACCAGAAGAGGAAATGTGGGATCCAATTCTCTAGTTCTTTTCATGCTTTACTCCAGAAATCATCAGCAAGAGATTGTCTGATTGGTTCCAATCTCATTTAATAGCCAGCTAAAGACATTCCTTAAAGAAGCCAGTAGCGTTCAGTGACTCTGAGCACAAAAGGGCATTCAGGGATTTTGTTTCTCAGTCCAAGGAAAGTGTCCAGAATCCTTTCTGATAAGATCATTCTGTAGCTTTAATTTCTCATTAAAGGGGTTTTCAATAAGTCTAAAGTCAGATTTCCATTCAGTTGCATCTTGTGAATACAAGTTATTGTGCTGTTAAAGTGTTTGCTAATTTAAGAGAACATGGGGTATAGATGTGTGTGTTCTTTTGATCCACTTTAGATAAGTGTGTGTGCCCTCTTTGGAGCCATGAGGGATGTGTTTTTCTGTGCTCTTTCTCAGATGGGACAGCTGATGGCTTGTCTGGCCGTTGGAAGAACAGGTGCTGAACCATTCTCCAACATTATGGGCATGTTTCTGACTTCATAATAAACAGTGGAAAATTCATATACCGTTAAAGAAAGAGGCAAAGGCAGGGAGAAATTCAATGCTTGAGGAATTCAAACCTGAGGTTGCAGTCTCAACTCACATGTACAATGACAGCCCTAAGCGCTGCCTACTGGTCTTACACAAACTTTGTTTGCATCATGTTGTTGCTCTGTGGACTGAGAAAAGCTACAGAGGGGATGGTTTCCACACTCCAGCTCTGGGGCTTTGCTGCAGTAGACCAGGAATGAGGAAAGAGTGGGATCTAGACTTGCATCTCCCTCATCTTGTACAAGATGAGTAGATGTGTCTGTCATGAGGTCTGACTTCAACCTTGAAAGAGAGAATAGAAAACATGGGCTTTCCAAATAAATGCTCCTCCACAACAGCTCAATCCCTTTGCTAGAGATCTGCAATGATTTCTTGCTTATACCCCTAAGAGGGGGAAAAAAAAAAAAAAAAAAAGGAAGAGTTTTTTAAAGTCACCCTCTTGCAGCTCCATCACACCCCTGTTCAGCCGTATCTGAGGTGAGAAACTGCCCTTGCTACACCACTGTAGCACTGTAACTCAGCTGAGCTGGAGCTGACAGCTCTTCCTGCAAAGGCTCCACTGCTGCTGCCAGCCCGTAAATGGCTGTGAGGAACTTGGTAAAGTGTGAAACTACAAAACAGCAGGGCCCCACACCACACACCAGGAGTCCACATTTGTGTTTGAAAAGGAGGAGGAGACAAGGGAGTAAGATGCCTGACAGTTGCTTGGATAGGGTGGGAAATATCACTGATAACACAGCCAGCATAAATCCTTATGGTTTTTGCTATGTGCAGGTTCTGTGCTCAGCTCCAGCCTGCTCATCATTTTTATCATTTATTCCTGAACAAGTGCTTCCTATTCTTCGTCACAGGTAATGAAACGAGGTCCTTCGCTGAAACAGTAGAGGTTTAGACAGGTAGCTGAGCACCCTGAAGTACCCAGATAGACTTAAGCTTCTAAAAATTATTTTCCTGGCAAGATAAGGTTCTCAACAGAGTAAAAAATGCAGGATTACTGCAATGCATTAGCTGAAATCTGACTCTCCTAAAATCTCCAAGCAAAATTTTGAAACCAAACACTGCACTTATGGTAATAAATCCAAGTGTGCCCAGGAATGTTCCTGCAGCCTGGAACAAGGCATCTTTGCTAAAAAACCCTTAGATGATTCCCCACTATGCATATGGTCTTTTCACACCATCTCTTTTACTGAAATCCCAGGCATGTCCTGGATGTTAAACTGCCCAGGGACCATTCCCAACAGATAGTTGACATTTAATCACTCTCTCTTTGTGGCTAGAGCAGCTGACTAGTATGGATGTGAGCTACTCCAGAGCAATTGGCCTCCACACCCAGCAGCTTTCCTCAGCATGATTAACTTGGTGGGATAACCACAGACCAAGCGTCTAAATTAAGGTCCTAAATTCATATCTGGGCACCTAAATAGAAGTGCCTTCATTCTGCAAGTTGTAGAGTACCACAAACTCCTGCTAAGGTCAATGGCAGCAACAGGCTTTTAATGTTCCTGAAAATTAATCTCATTTTATTTGTGTAGAGTTTTAAAAGTCTGATGTTAGATTTGGAAATTTTGACCAAGCTCTTTGTGACAGTCTTTAATATTGGATGGATTATTCCCATAATCTCTGTGGAAAATGCAAACATCCATTTGCAAACAAAACACCAGGCTGACGTGTTTGCACTAGCAGAAGCTGAATGTAGCTGAAAATTTGGCCTTGTGTGGCATAGGAAGTATATTATTTGAATCTTAGCTGCAAAAGTTAGTTACCTATAAAGTCTCAGCCAGCGAGATAATAAATTCTGAAACGAAACAGAGAAAAGCCTTTCAATTCATGATTTGCTTCTGTTTCTTGAAATAAGAAGAAGGTTGTGTCTGTTCTCTGTCACATCACATGGTACCCAAAACCTGAAAAGGATTTTTGGATTCTAGTCCATGGCTGTTATTAATTCCTTTGAAAATCCTCTGTTTATGCCTCATTTCCAAATTGAATGTGGTTTCTACAGGGACGGTACATGGAATTGCAGAATGGCCATTTGCTACCAATATCTTTAGTCTTGAAAATGGTTTGTGATTAACCAAAATTAAACACATGCACATTTCTAATACGGTATCCCATTTCTATCTAATTATTTAGTGATTCATTAGCATGATTGGGTTACAATGTGCTTGTCACATAAAAGCACAGCATGGATTACAGAATTGACAATATTTTCTAAATTTTAATTTAGTTTTAGATCTCTCACTTTAAAAAATAAGTTATATGTTTGTCACCCAGATATTAAATCCCACTTTCTCCATAAATATATCTTTCTGAATTATCCTTATTAATCACTGTTGTCTCAGCAAAGTGGTTGCAAGCAAAACAATGAGTCAGCAGCAATTAAAACAAATGATGATAGAAATGGAGCCATTGCATGGACACGCTGCTTTTAATCTATAACAAAGACTGATGCTTACACTGGAAACAAGACTATCCTGGTGGTCTTCATCTCTTCTTCAATCGATATCCCATCTGCATCTTAAAAAGCCAGCTCGACTCTGTCTCTCTCGTCACGGGAGGGATGTTTATGACCAAGGCTATCAGCTGGCTCCAAGTGGTGCCATTCTTTTGGCTTTCATAGAGCTGCACTGCTTTAGGCCGGCTTAAGATCTCAATATACCTATCAGTGGTGTCAGAGGGCAGGGTAAAGGTTTGTGAAACACCTGTCTGAATACAGCAGGATAATAATCTCCTTTGACCAGCCGGTTATACCATGTTTGATGCACCCCAGGATGTGGTTTGCCCTCTTGGCTGTCAGGGCACACACCACTGACTTGTATTGAGCTGCTGCCAACCAGCACCCCCAGATCCCGTTCTTCAAGGCTGCTCTCCAACCTCTCCTCTCCCAGTTTATATTTCTACCTGCTGGTAGGTGGTTGTTTTGTCACTTTGTCTCCCTCCATCTCAATATCGCTGTTCTTCAGCCCCGTGTAAGTGAAAGGAGATATCACAGGGCTGGTGTTTTATAAATACTCAATTCAACACTGCTTTGTTCAGGTCTAATACTGGTATAACCCTATTGAATTCCCCCTCTAATTTTAGGACTGCCTGAAATGGCTGAAACCTCCATTAGGTCGTGTTTTACCACTTGTAAAACAGGGATAGTATTACCTGCCTTCTTTGTTCTGGACCACGGAGCCTCCATAGGCAAAGTGTTACATAAATGCTCCCCATTTATTATTTCAAATAGTAAATCAAGGGCAGGACAAGTACAGCAAGCTAGAACAGGTCTTAAATCTGCAGACATAAGCAGAGTTGTGTGCATGAAATCTTTCAAAAATAATATAAAAATGTGAGACTAATTCTCTGTAGTGAAGGAACAAGAGTAATTGCAGAAGTGTAGGGGTGAGATGGGAACCCTGGGAATTATCACTCACACAAAATTAACTGCAACAGTGTTTCGCAAGCACACAGGACATGGATATGAAAGATCAGTGAAAAGGACTGGGAAAGTGATCCAGCAGATCTATAGCAAAAGCCAGAGTCTTGGTGGCTACTGTTAGAAATTGAGGCCTTTATGGATTTGCTTCCTATGGGCTAAACGAACATTACTGACAGGAGTCTGCTTATATTGGCACAAGTCATTTCCCCACAAAAAATTCCTGCACCAGATAAATCCATACGAAAATTTCTATTAAATAAAGAATGAGGTCATTGTGTATGGCTTCAGACAGCCACCACATCAGCGATACACAGGAATACAGTGGCGCAAGACTTCCTGGAAGTTAGGTAGTTTGATATCCTTAATTTGTCTGAGGAGCTACAACTCCATTTCCAGATGCAAGTCAGGTAAATGTGCCTTACTTCAGAAGATGCAGAGGAAGGTCAGTTTATGTTAAGTAGGATAGAGTATTTTTCTATACAAAATACACTGAGATACATATAGAAAATATGAGATGGCCCATCTTCCTGGCTTTAAGTATGCCTGAGTGAAAGGGGACATCAGTCTTGGACACAGCAGAACCAGTACAGGTATACTCTGGATTCAAAGAGCATATACAAAATATACTCAACTCCTGGATGCTGTTCAGTACAGCTCTATTAAATACTCCCTGATCGCAGGTTAAAAACACCTCTTAATCAAAAACATCTCTTCACCAAAGGAGAAGGTTTGCAGGAACGTTTGCTTTATTTTATTGAAGATTTATGGGCTTTCCATGTGGTTTAAAAAGAGAGGTCTGAAACTCTAAGCTAACTCATGTGAAAATAGGATAAGTCACCTGTTAAACTAATTAAGAATCAATTTTGTCCCACTTCCTTAAAGGCACAGCTGTGATTGTAACTCTTCTAACAAACATCTTCCTTTGTGCTCTCCTAATGGCAAAGGAGGAGGCTGCATGATGAGGGCAAGGGCATTGACATGGGGCTACTTTGTGTGGGAGCAGTATGCAGCCCACAAAAAGCAATGCTCCTCCTGGGATCCTCCCTGACGCAGAAATCCCAACAGTGGTCATTGCTTCTGCAAGCACTTCTGGAATTCGCTGAAGTTCCTGAAGGCCCATTAAAGTAAAAGTGAACCCTGGGTGTGCTTAGCTGTTGAAAGAAATGTTCAGTGTTTTGTAGAAGTGACTCTCAAGTCTGTAATGTGAGAACACGATGCCTGCGACTGGTGTTTGAAGTGCAAGAGATTGAAGATAATTTCCCTCTTTCCATACAATATCTGCAAGACAAGAACCTAACACAAGAATCAAGTTGCTCCTTATGCAGACTTCAGCTACAGCTCAGACGAGGAAGGAAAATACCTTTGCTTCTTGGCACTGGGGTCCAACATATGCCTGGCATATTAAATCAGTCTTCATACTTACGGAGGAATTTCTTTTTCTTTTGAAAATACTAAGAGTCATCAGAACATATAACACTTCTCAAAAGCCCAGAGCTATTCGCAGCTACCAACAGTATTTTCTGCAACTGAGTTCCTAAATCCCAGACCTCTGAAAACCAGGAAATAACAGAGATAAACCACACACATACCCTATTTACCCAAACAACTTTAATTCTGCTGACCCTGAGTGAAGTGATAGAAAGGAGGAAACACTTGCCAGTAGTTTAGCTGTACTCAGTTTATTAGCTATAAGTGTCCTGAAGGGCTGAAGATAATATGGAGCAATCAGGAGAACTGTGCTTGTGATGTGAAGTGCTTCAGGCATCCTCTGTGTGTGTGGAGAAAGGGAGAGCTGTAAACGCACCTCAGCAGAGGCTGCAGTGCCTCATTTCAGCAGTGAGCTGAATAGATTGTGCCCGCAGCTTAGCATAATTTCTCTTTTTGTCTTGGGGATTATCATCTGCTAAACATGAGATGACTGAAACCTGCAGGGTTTATACCGGGAAAATGAAAGAGGGGCATTAGATGGCATAGTGTATGAAGGGTGAGGGGGTTACAAAAAGAAATGGAAGAACCATAAATATTAACAGATGCGTTGCTTTTTCAGAGGAGCACAGAAAATATTTTACAACGGGCATTTCCCGCTCTATTCATTTCGTAGACAGGGATCACGGGTGTGTGGTAAAGACACAGTATATCTCTTAGAGATGACAGAATTATGGATGTGCTCCCCACCTGCACTGGCTTCTAGAGATTTGAGATGAGTGAACTCAACACTGCAGGAGGACACAAAGCATCATGGACAGCCTCGTATCTAAAAATTCTGCCACTCCATTTCTAAGGGGGTGGTTTACTTCTTCTGATAGTTTGGTTTTCACTTTATCTGCCTGTTTTTGATGGAGGAAAGCTGGAAGTGTAGCAGGATCTGTTTCAGGAAGAAAAACTTTCTCAGACAAGATAGCAATCAAGTACAAAGTAGTTTTTCTACAGAGTTTTGCGCAGAGCTACTACCATGTTGGGGTAAAAATTAATGACACAATTTTTTTCTGAAATGTTCATTTATCTGTTGTATACATTGCAAGCATGGTGTGGGGTATACGAATATGCTTGGAAACGTTTTCAAAGAGTTCATTAGACCCCTGAAAGTAATCACAAAGGTAGTCTATGTCCTCACATGTTAGCACTTCTATTCCAAGGTGGGAACAATGAGTGGTAATTACAGGTGTGAAGATCGTCTCTCTAAATATGGTTCTCTCAGCAGAATGAGAATATCCATGGCTATAAATATAGATGGGGGAAGGGAAGCTCGAAAAACCGTGAACTGCTTTCTTGCTATCACTGCTACAAAGCAGCGTTAGCACATGAGAGCCTGTGATGTGCGTCGGGGTACCTGTTCTCAGCTCCTCTATCCAAGCGCTGTCTTTAAGGCATATTCCAAGCATCTCTTTCCCCCTCTACTCCCTTTACAGAGAGACAAGACAAACGGCAAATGTCCTCAGATTCATAGGCATTCACAAAAGACAGAAAAACGGAATGCAAAACCTGTTAGATTGACAGTTGCTGGCAAACCACACATTTCCAAACCAGAGGACACTAGAGCGTGCAGGAACCAAACCTCATGCATTCCTCACTGAAGTATTTGTTAGATCCCATGAGAAAGTAAAGAACAAAGTCCCCACATCTCACCTACCCTTTCTCACCCTTACTTTGGGCATGGGTCCCTAGGTTACGACAGATAAACTCTTTCTTCAGTACTTCAAGATGCTTCCTCCGTTAATTCTTGCTTCCCTCTTTGCAAGCATTTCTATTTGTAGCTCATTTTATTTTGCAAGTACCTCCTTAATTTCCTGCTGAGTTCAGATGAGTTCATTCTCCACTCTCAGTATCACTTTCAAGAATATCCAGGGTTGACAGATATACAGATTATAACAATATGAATAGCTTATAGCAATAGAATGATTTAATTTTCCTTTTGGTTTAACACAATGGAACCACATTAAGAAAAGAGAAAAAAGTTTCCTTTGTTTTCAGAAAAGAGTTTACTTATTTTCAGACACAGCACATAGAAGAGCAATTAGCTGAATTACGTGGTAAAGCGAATCTCCAGTTCTTAAAAATAAAGCCCAATGTTATCAGTAATCTAACCTGTAGAAATACAGAGGCTACCAACTCACTTCTTCACTTAAAACTTTGATTTAAAGTCCATTAATGTCAGCAGAAGACTTTCCACTGACTTCTAAAGGAGTTTACATCAGACCATTACAGATGTAATATTTCAGGCTCTGTGGAAGAAATAGAAGCCAGACATGAAAATTAAATCACTTAACTATGGATTGTGGACAGAAGAAAAACACATTCAGCATATTAAGATGAAACATGCCTTTTCCTCTAATGTGCAGAGAAACACAAACAAGAACAATACTTTAACTTTCTAATAAATTACCTATTCAAGCACTGTGTATGCTTAAGTGGCAGACATGAAGATATTTTCAGACAGGCGACTCCATCCCATCATTTGGCACCCTGTTGCCACAGCTGTCTTCTGCTTAATTCTAGTCACACCTCTCCTTTGATAGCGCTCTTGTTGTAAAGTCACCTTGGGGGTCTCACACAGCCTGATCCATATTTTACTTTACAGCTGGCCTGATCTGCTTTCCATATGATTACAGAAGATCTACACCAGAAATATGTGCTCGGTGCCAGTGGATAGACGGTGAGGTATTTGCAAGATGATAGTCTTTATAAGGGTGAGAAACAACAGGGCAAAAATAACTGCTAGAGGATTAAATGTAGTGGCCACCCAGCTACAGTTTTTCAACATATTATCAGTTCAGCTTGCTGATAACAGCAACAATATTATGAGGAATGAAAGCTAGTACCTCTGCATCTGTTTTTTATTCAAATTGAAAGCACGCAGATGAAAAATACAGTACTCTTGCCATCAGATTTCCCTCCGTTCTGAGAAAGATACCACGGTTGTCCAGGAGGTAATGAGTTTCTCAAAAACACTGCAGTTTGTCAACTAGTACAGTAGCCGTTTCCTTCTTGACCATAGGTGCTGGGAAGCTTTCACAGCTGCTGTGTGGTCTGCTAGCCAACACAATGTTAGCAAATGTTTTCAAGTGAATTGCTAAAATAAGCAAAATAAGAGCTTCTGCCAACCTGCTCTTTTAAAGAGAAAAAAAATCTTTTGTATGGACAAGGAGGGAGAAGAAGAATGTGTATGCCGGCCCAGAAAAAACTTTATTTTTTACCCTCTGTGCTATACTTCTCTCTGAAAAGTTCTTCTAAGTCGAAAGTTTCAAATAATCCCATGACTCCTGGGTCTGTGACAAACAAAACAAAACAAAGCAAAACAAACAAACAAACAAAAGCAAAATAAACCAACGAACCAAACAAACAAAATAAAGCAAAATTTTGATGGAAAGATCAGAATGGAAAGAAATACTGTCCATTACAATTATGCTGAAAAGTTGGGGGAGACAGATGACAGCTACATAATTAAAAAATACTGCACTTAGGCATTCAATTCATGGGTATTGAATAGCTCTCTTCATTCCCTACTAGAAAAAATGAATCCTCTTCAGCTTACAGAAGATTGAAAGGAGACGTACAAACCTTCAAATATGTAAAAGAAAGCAATAAACTGTTTTTCATGGTATCCTGGGAATGGACACAAAAATTATAGGATTAAATCAATACAAGATATAATTACTTTAAACTCACAGAATTTCTCAACTGTTACTCATGCAAACAGACTGCCTAGGGAGACTGCTGAATTTCCTGACCGAGGAGGGAGGAGAAGGTTGTTAGTACAAGTGAAGAGGGATAACATTTGAGTTAGAGGAATGGGCTAGATGACTGATGTCCCTCTGAATTCTGCTGTTTCATGATTCACCAAGCATCATTTTTCGTCAGCTGTGGGTTATTCTGGGTTCAAATATTTTTGAATGTCCACCACCTCCTTCAGACTTATTAAGATATGAGGTATTAACATCAGATAGGAAATACTTACCACACAAAAGTTGCTCTGAACATCTCCACCAGTGGAATGCCAATTACCCTACTGTCATCTTTAATAAGTAAGGCCTCATTAAAGATGAGCCTGGTCCTCAACAAATGACCAGACAAAGCACCTACAGACATAGTAGACTCTCTGCTCACCTGAAGGCTTTAAGACAGGAAGGACATTCAAGCTTGAAAAGAGTTATTGAAACAAAAACCACAGTTATTGTTCTGTCTATGATGGAGGTCAGACTAAATTAATGTTAATATTACTTGTGTTTTTCAGCAAATTGTAACCATACCAACACTTGATGGCTGGGGCATGAGCAGAAATGGAAACTCCTGAAGAGCAGGAAGCCATATCTGCGTGTTACAGAGCTGGACTATAACCCTAGCTGGCCTTTTTCCTGTTCATTTCCCTTGTATTGACCAATAAATAAGAAAGGTTGAGTAATAAAACCATCAGAAGGAAAACTTGCTGACTAATGAACTGGATTTTTTCTCATTCCCGACCTTGCTGGGCCATTCCACCAGTTTAGAGGATCATTAATCAACAAATCTCTTTCAATTTATCTTTGCCTGGAAAAAGAAAAGGTTCACACTTTGTATTAATGTCACACACATATCGCTTATAAAGGCTTATTCAGTGAATAAATATACACTTTAATAAATGGTTTACCAGTTGTTATAAAATCTCTTTCGTCAACAGACTGCCTATAACCATGGCATTCACTGCCATGTCTGTTTTTGCACTGTGCTCTGTTACTTTTATGTAGTATTTACTATTAAATATCAATTTAACATTTAAAAATATTTTTTCATATATAATTTACCTGAGAATACTGAAAATATTTTTTTAAGACTCCTTCTGATATCAGGAAAAAAAGACCTTGTTTTTTTCTCACTCCTCTTGCTTAAGAGAAACAATAGAAACCAATGTAACCACTAGCAAACATATATTAGTCTCTTGGCTTTATTTCTGAAACTTCCCTATTAGAGACCACTTAATTAGATGCATAAATCCTGTAAATGATGTCAATGTTCATAATTAAATGAGACAATTGCAAAATCAGCTGCAGCACAAAATGTAGATAAATGTAGGAAGGAAGAATAAGGGATGGCTTTATTATAAATCTGCATGAATAATGGTACCATAGTGATGTAGCAGAGAACCTATAACATATGCTTCATACATATAAAAATTCAATTAAATTACCAGCTATGAATTACTGTAGCACAAATATCAACAATGAAAACTTTGACCTAATTATTGTGAGATTTTTTAAGAAGAAAAAGGTGATATTTCAGTATGATGAAGTTGGTAGATTCATTTTGTGATGCTTAAACAGTTTAACCCTGTAAAGTCTTTAAAAATATCTCTCTCACCAATGAATATCAAAAGGGGGGGAGATGCATTTAAAATTTACTGTTGTTCTAAGTAAAATCAAATAACATAAAAATAAAAGGCTGTAGCTTAACTGTAAATTGTTGTAGCAACGAAAGCTCTATTAATTAGGATGTTTTATATCAACTCAGGGTCCATATCTGAGCCCAAGGTGCATCTTATTGTTTTTTTAGAAGAAATGTCTATTTTCACGAAATAAGATGGATGATTCTTTCATTCCAGTAGTTCAGTAGAAGGGAGAAGAGTTTAAAAAAAAAAGAAAATGACCAGGGCAGGATTTCAAGTGTTTTCACCCTCCGTGCATTCAAAGCATACAAGACTGACAGCAACATTGAGTTTGCTTGCAGTATGTATAAATACACATTTATATGTGTATTTACACACACATGAATACACACATTTGTATGTGCATATATATGTACATATGCATATATACGTTAAACAATATATCCATCTCCTTTTTCTCCCTCTCTGAAACAGAATAACTTTTGACCACACTAACATCGACCCAGGCTGCCGTCCTTAGGGAATATACACCAGACAGATACTATCCTTTCAGATCAGAAGTGAATTTTAATATTTATCCCCAAATAAATCTTGATGACAGATGGACTGTTCTTTCCGTGAATAATAATTAGGAGTTATGCCCTCCAACTGGATCTGGCAGCCCTGTTGCAACAGCAAATCTCAAAGTCTTTGGGCAGATGCTCAAGTCGGCCACCAAGTCTCAGCTGAAGGACTGACTACTTTGTGGGTAACACCTCCCAGTGCTCCATGATTCAGTGCTTCAGGAATAAACTGCTCCTAATGTCACCGCTGTGAGAAAAATGCAGAACTGAGCCCAGGGACACAACTAGATAATTGCCCGATGTCCACATTCTCCACCTTGGCAGCGGCATCTTCTGCTGTTCCTTTTAGGCTGCCCAATCCGTTGTCAGTGCCTAACAGACAATACTACTAACAAGACATATTTAAAGCATTGACTTGGTGTTATCAAACAGCAAGCAGCTAGGTGAGAGGGTCATTTCAAGGACTCACCCCTGAAGGCCCTCAAGTAAGTTGTCTAAGCAGAGACCTTCCTTTGGCACAGAAGGAAGAGCTCAGCATAGCCTTGGTCCTCTCATGGGCATGCAGAAAAGTGTAAAATATTCTTCTTCTCCTCTTCCAAATAGCATATTAAAAGCTTAGGGATAAGGGAAATCCATAGGCCTAAGGGACAGCAGGTAATACAGGTCCTTGGACTTAGAAACTGTTGCAAAGCATAAGAAAAGCATGGTTATACCACAGCTGCTGAACCAGGCTGCTGTTTGGGTTTGGAGAAGGCAGCTCACTGCCCTGGCCTTTCCCCAGGTTTTTTTGGAAGGAGATCAGATCACCTGAACTCATAAATTGCACAGAATTTCTATTCACCCAAAATGGTACATCCAGACCTCTAAGGGGAAAGACCTTTAGACACAGGAGCTTCAACCCTGAAGTAATCTTTAGCTCTAAAGGCAACGAAGCTTTACTAAAGGTGATCTGAAACTCTGGAACAAATTTCACAAAAGAAACCCACAGGCCGCTCCAAAGCTTTTGCTCTGCAGGGGGAGTTGAGAAGAGCACTCGGTGTGTGTGGGAAGGTGCCGACAGCCGTCCATGGCTGAAAGCTAGCTGGACACAAGCCAGCTCTGGTTCGGCCACCGTCTTATCGACTGTGATTGCATGGCTTCCATTTCAGAGCTGGAAGGAGTCCAGATGGCTCAAAGCACAGGTGGGGAAGATGCAGACACAACTGTCTGCACCCCTACAGACAGACATCTCCTCAGGCCTGATCAATCCTGCATCAAGCTGAAGTCCAATACTTGCTCCAACACATGCTTCTGCTGTTGCACCCTGCAGCAAGGTGGGTAGTTCACAAGTTTCATAGCCTGTTCAGAGCCTGTTGTATTGGATGCATAAAGTACCAGAGCAGGAAAGAAGCCATGGTGCTGCAAAACAACAGGGGCTATACCCTCCTTACCCTAAAAAAGCACATTTTCCTTCTGAAACTTGGTTCTGGGTCTCTTCATTGCCATGTGATCCACTGCAGTCCCGTTTTTTTTGCATGATCTAGAGCACTAAGTGTTGGTGTTGTGACGTTCAGTCGCTGAGAACACACCTGTGCTGCCTGGCCAATTCTTTACCATACAAAACCATGTTATCAAACAAACAAAACAAAACAAAATGAAACAAAAAAGGCAAAATGCAACAAGCCAGTCAGGATACAAATTTACTCTGAGGCTGGAACAGGAAAGAATGAGCTGCTTCTGACAGATGTCACATAAAGCACCAACTGCAGATGGTGATGCTCTGCAGTGTTCAGGACACCTGCATAATGCACCTGCATAAACTAATCGGAGTTTTCCCTTACCCACACACACACACATAGCAGGTACATCTCCTAATGGACAGCTAGCAATGTTTGCTTTAAATATTGAATTTTCAGAGGAAAAAAGACCAAACCTGTGTCATAGATTTGCTTCCAATCAGAGGTCAGATGGAGCGCTGTGAGCCGCAGAAAGCCTGTATTATCAACTGAGATATAGTTCCTGTCCTTGTAGATGGCTAATATGGTGCTTTTGCTCCCATTATTAACTGAGATCTATACAGAGTAAATGGAGTCAATACAGTGAGTAAAGTTTATAGTGATAACCTGGATCACAAAGAGCCATCTGTGGTGTGATAAGCAGCTGATAAGCACTGCTCCTTGCACTCCAGTCTGTTGCCATCTAAGTTGTACTGAGGGCATTAAAAGTCAGGTGTGACAAAGCCACATCTCCTGCATTTCACAAAGGCTTGCTATGGCCTGTACACATTCCGTTCTTTAGCTGCACTGGTACTTTATCCATGTATATTAGCAGCTGATTTCAGTTATAATAGCAGATTTAGTGTGTCAAGTCCTGGAAAAATTCCTCTCTGTCACGTAACTGAACCCAGAATCACTATTGATTTTTAACAGCCCTTGCTAGTTCGCCTTTTCTTGTACCTGAAATTAGGAGTGATGCTAATTGTTAGCACATGTAGCAATAGGCCCCTGTCAGTCTCCCATCACTGCCCTACTGAGCCCTGAATCCACTTTTTTTTTCATTTTTTATTCGCTGATATCAGGGAATCCCTAGAGATTTTACCATGCCCAGAAGCAACTGCCCTCAGATGTCACTGACATCTTGGTGAGTGAGATTCCTGACTGAGAGAAGACTTCTACTTGCAGCATCTACAGCTGAACCAGTCACTGCTTGGCAGGGGATAAAAGAAGTGCAGTTCATCTCATCCTCATCGTATTGTTTCCCCCTGCAGTTTTGAGTGCTTCAGTGTGGCATATACTCAAATAGGCCTTGGTGAAAGATTTCTTCAATGAAACTAGGAAAAAAACAAACAAACAAAACAAAAAACCAAAACAAAACAAAAACAAAACCCAAACAAACAAAAACCAAAACTAAACCAAACCAAACCAAAACCAAACCAAACCAAACAAACGAAAAAAACCACAACCCTCGCATTCAATGCTCTTTACTTCATTAGCAAGATAACAAGACCAGACAGGAGAACTGTGATATTTCTGCTCCAGGCAGACTTCAAATTCACACCTATTACAGTCCAAAATTATGTTTTTAATTATTGTGTTGCCTTTCCCAGTAAATATTCAAAAAAACTCCTAACAGTAAATAACAAATGTGCTGAGATTCAGAGCTAGTCAGAGCCCTTTGTGTTTTGAGCTTGCTAGGGTCTGGCTTCTCAATTTGATCACACTGCTGTAAATTACAACTTGGTCAATAATGTCACACAGCAGCAGTGCAGTCAAGAAAAATACTGGAACCAATATAGGAACTGTATGAGCTTCACGTCCCAAAACTGCAAGGCCCCATGTGCCTCACACATCCAGAATCTTGCTATTTTTATGGTCTCAGTGTGTTTGAGTTATACGTACATACACTTTTTGACTACTGAATAATCCTAGACTTTTACAGAAGAGTATAAAGCAGCCTTAGTATAGCAGATTAAGAATCAGCCTCCAGTCAGGAAACAGAAATTATAAGATACACAGATGCCGAGACCCTGTGTTGTTACTGTATTGTAGGGATATACCTCAGGACTAATTTGAATTTCCAGCTTCTTTTTTTTTTTTCTTAATGTTCATTCTTTGGCAATGGAGTTGATTTAGGAAGGAGTCATTTAGGTAATGAGAAGTTCAAAGCTATCTCTCTCTGCCTCAATAATATCTTCTGTAGTCAGGACCTACCTATCTCTGTTGTCCGTCTGTCTGGCAGACGTCTGCAAGGGAAGCACCCCCCTCCTTGGATGATTTTTGAACAGCAACCAGCAGGGTGGCAGCACAGCCGAACGGTTTTTGTAATTCATACCCTACTAATATCCAGAAAACAATATCGTTTTCACACTGCAGCTTCAGCTTTCTGTGTCCCTGAAAGTTCGTGAGCACCTTTCTTCCAAGAGATAAAAAACACCTGTGGGGTCAAGAGAAGCTATTGAGCTCAGTTGCCAAAGAGTACAAAGCCGTGCTGGTCTTGGAGGCCACTGGGATCATAAATTTTTCCAAAGGCACTTGTTATCACACCCTCCGGGGCTCTTTTCTAGCTGTTTTTCCACATAAGGATCTGAATCTCCTGGAATAAAAGACTTGCTGCCCAGTGTATTGATAATGTGTTGAAGCATCACAAAGGGTAGGTAATCTGCAACTTTGTAAATACGCATATGCATTTATGTATTGGATTCAAGAGACCTTGGCTATTGTAGTCATTATAAAGAGGTGGAAAAATAAGACTTACTTTTCGGAGTTTATCATCCCAAAATAAAACAAGAGACAAGAAGTGGATTCAGTTAAGAAAGCACAAAGAGACCGTGAGCTTCTGTTTCTTTTCATTTAGTTTCATTTCAGCTAACAGACTGAGGTTGAACAGTGAAATGGTTAAATATTCTGGATTAAACACTTATCTAAGAGCATTTGCCTTTTCACACATAAATTAAATTTTCTTGTTTAATCTCTGCTTTTCTTCTAATTATCTCTCTCCATACACACTAATGGCTCCCAGCTAGCAACTCTCTTCAAGCAAGATGATTAGGAAGTGTCTGCTGTTGTTGGGCTTTTTTTTTCTTTTCTTAATTTTTTCCTCATGGGGATGATAATACTAGTCTGTTGCTATGCAGAAGCAGTTATAACAATACATACGAAAGGCAAGAACAGACCAACAATTTAGGCACCTTCCCCCATAATGGGACACAACTTAGGTTTTAATATTACATTTAAATAGATTCTTTAACTGAAAATTCCCGCAGTTCTTCCACATTGACACATATGGTTGCTCTTCCAGCATAATCCTTGATCCTTTGTATGTATGTGTGGGTGATGTTTCAGAACTGAATATCTGGTAAGGCTTTATTACAAAGGAGCACAACTTCATTTCCTGTGCATTGGAAAGGTGTGGCTATGAAAACGGGTAAAAAATGAGAAAATTCAGGCCAAAGGATGGAAATAGCATCTTTCCAGAAGCTACAGGGCTAAGAGAAATGAATCACAGGGTTGTATCCTAAAACTTCTTCATTTCATTTGCATAAAAGGTAAACACAACTCTTTGATTCCTTAATGAAAGATAGCCTCCAGCCCTAGACTGAACTTTGAAAAACTTTCTGGAGCACTTCCTTTTATAAATAGACACAAATGTACAGGTGTAAAAAGTATGTTTATATATTATAGCAATGTATAAAAATAGTAATACCAAGCATTTATAGCACTGCCTCTACTAGGAAGAATTAGATCTACCCCCATGCATACTGCTGTGTATAGACTAAGCTCTCCCTTTAGTGCTGGTGTGAAGCTTTAGTTGGTCATGTCCTTCAGGAAAGTGACAGCCTTAAAATTCTGAATTAGACAGAGGTAGAGATTGATAGATAGCTACATTCATACATGCATACTGCCAAAAACATACACACTTCTCTGCAGGCATCTGTACCTCTAAAGGATGTCATTAAGGGAATTATCCACATGCCATTTAAACACCAAGAGGCATGGGGCATCAAACCTCTCTAGGAAGCCTGTTCCATAATATAACAATAAAATTATTTTAAAGCATATTAATATGCTTTAACCTTTGCTCAGCCCTCTATTGGTCAGGCAGTTGTATGATCATTTTACATCCCTTCATATTCTATTCTATTCTATTCTATTCTATTCTATTCTATTCTATTCTATTCTATTCTATTCTATTCTAGGTAGCCAGTGAAGCGAAGCTCCTGAGTTTCCCCTCAATCTGAATACAGCATAAACACTAGGATGCACTGAAAAAAATTAAATAATATACAAACTACTTTGTCTATATCACTGTGAAGTTTAATCCTGATGGGGTTTTTTGTCATTTAAAAAATATGGCTTCCAATTGGCTTTCCTTCATATACATCACACCGTGAACAAGTACTCCTTGCTGCATTTGTGTTCCACTATCACAGCTCATCAGATCATTTGGCTATCATTTGGCTCAAAGCAGCTCTAGCTTTGCCAATTAATTGATGAAGAACCATTATGAGACAAATATATCATCTGCATTTTAACTGCTTGAATGGAAGGTTATTGAAGCAATAACTGGCAACATCAAAACCATTAATAAAATATGGGATGGGAACAGCAAATTACAAATTTCTATACCTAGTTCCCAAAATAAATTTGCTCTTGAAGGTAGTTTTAACGCTCACAATGACGTAGATGAATGATGCTGATTAAAAAGCAGTGGAGAAAAGATTATCGCTTTAGCATAGAAACCACTGGCATCATTATCAGTCTCATCTAAATAAAAAGTGTTAAATTTTTCAGTGGCTTCATAGCCTTGCTGTGAAATTGCAGGTGTCACTGTGTACTGGTAGTTGAGCACAAGATAAGGCAAAAAATGGAGATAAATTAGGCTAGACCAAGACCAAAAGCCCATAAAGCATGAGGAGAGATGATAGTTCTATGGCTTTAAAACAGACTCTTTGTGGGCTTCCTTTTGTGAATGAAATATTTGTATTGCTTCTGCCGGTGATGAGATGGCCCTTAAACAGGAACAGACACAATCCCTTTGAAAGAGCCAATATCCAGTTAATGAGTAAAGATGCAAATTATCGAGAGTGGTTAATGTTGTTATCACAACCCAAAGACATGAATAAGCTTCCTAGCGAGGGAACGAATAAGATAGAGGGCTCAGAAGTGCTCTCTCTCTGCCACATATTTGCAGGCAGACTGTAGGTGTGCCTCTTTCCTTCTCCGCATTTTTCTTTCCTCTCCCACTCTCTCTGTCTTCTTGTCAATTTAAAATTTAAACTCTTTGCAGCAAGACTGGCTCTCACTATGTGGTTTGTACAGTCCCTCGCACAATGAGGCAGCAATGTAATGCAAATCGCTGTATTAAATATTCATACAAAAGCTTCATAGTGCGACTGCATGAAATCAGAACAATCAGGGAACAGGCATTAGCTGAGTGCCTAGGTAAGATGAAGCACAGAGATTTCTATTACAATTGCAGCCTCATTAGAGGAAGTGTGCTGACATAAGCTGTGTTTTCATTGTCGTAAGCCCAATTTCATAACCATGTATTAGAGTTATGAGTTCTCCTAGCAAGCCATAATGTTTTCACTTTTGGCTGTGCAATCACATATTGTTAGCTTAAGACATTTAAACTTTATAAATGGCTCTGTAATACGCAGTCTTTTTAGCTATAAAATTGTTCCTTAAAAAATAATCTGAGGCATTGGTCACCAGAGTCAATGTCATGTAACAGCAAATAAATTTTGGCGATAAATTAGAACTTAACTACATAACTGTGAGCAACTCCTTCAACTAAGAATTAGTCATATATTTTCTTTCTGCCTAATAAAAACATCACTAAAATGCTATGCAGTGTTGCTGTTCCTATCTGATGCTTCAGAAATGGTAAAGGATGTGTCCAATCATGAATTATTTGCTGCAGTTTGCAGGACTTTGTGCTGAGAATTTTAGCTGGAATGTCTGGATTGATGCAGCCTATTTAAGAAAACTAGTCTTACTCTATAGTCCAGATAAGGAAACAAAAAACCACATGGAATGGCTTGGTAACATGGAAATACACTGAGTAAAATCAAATCCACTCTCAATTAGAAGTGGTTTTTTGGCCCTTTAGTGAGTGATTAAGCATGTCTCTGGATATATATATGTATATTATATATATTATCTGTCTACTTAGTCTGTAAGCTGTTTAAGGTAGCTTTTCTCTCCTGTTCATCATGAAGTGTGCTTTTCTTGTAAATTATAGCTGTGAAAGCTCATTGTCACTCTATTCTTCCCTACTGAAACTGTTCCTTTGTAAAGGAAGCAAACAAGGCTAGTGTCCATCTGAATTAATTTATATGCAGTAGAGTTTATATAAATATATATTTACCACAGTGGACATGAATTGATATCTCAGGGCTTTGACTTAGGGCTAATATTTTGCACTTTAAAGCTTTAGACCACAGGACGTCAGAGTGCTCTCCGAGGTCAGACTTCGGACAGTATTTTCAGGAATAACCAATAATGCTCACACCTGAAAGACAAGGGAGCAACAGACTTCACCAAAAATTCAGCATTTACAGATGATCATCATTTTAAGGGATCACAGCAAGATGTTACATCTCTGCCGTTCTTACCTGCTTCTGGCATTGGGCAGGAAAACAAACCCACGTGTGCGACGCTGCCTGCAGAGCCTCGTGGGTGCAGCTGTGAGAAGGGAACCAAAGCACAGGAGGGACTGTGGGGTTTTGTTGCCTCCAGCACAACCAAGCAGGGGTAAAAAAGCACCCAAACCCCTTCTCTCCCATCAGATTTATGCATTGAATTTTGGGGTGTTTAGAAATCTCGCCCAATCTAGGCATAAAAATGAAGTGGCACCCAGAGGTACCCTCAAAGCTCACCCTTATGAGATCTTCATCTCCCACCCTAGTCCAGAACAGGGTGGAAAGGGTGCTGGTGTGGACTTGTCCCCATGTGCCTTCCCCAGCACTGCCCTTGCACTGGGCTGTTCACAATGAAGTCGGTGATCGCTGTTTCGGTGGCATTTGCAGCAATATCAACATGCACAGAAAGACTTCCCCTATTTTTTTCTTTAAAGGACTTAAAATTATGTATTTGATTAAGATACTTTTTACTGATAATCATTGTTAGAACTGTGACTGTAGTCTCTAGGTATCTGTGTTACGATAATATCCGACCAGTCCAACCTCTGGCCAAAGCTCCATGATACCAAGAGCTTCTCCAGCTCCAGATTGTGGCTGTTTCCCATCAAAATCCAAAGTCCTTGCCCAATCTAATTTTCTCCAAGCAATAAACACACAGATATACCTTTGTGAGAGAATGCACTGCTGATGACCAAAGAGGAGAGTTCATTGCCTCCACATCCAAATATAGGGAAGGGCTGAGGTCAAGGGTGCTTTTATTGGAGACCTTCATAGATGGAATGTTACAGTGGTCAGACAGGAGACAAAGCAGAGGTTACATACGGAAGGAAAGTATGTTCCAGCTTTGCTGTTGGGCTGCATATTGACACAATACTGCAGAGTACATCTCATTTCCTTGCTATCCACAGAAAGAAAATCTGGGCATATGGAGTGGCCAGAAAAACCCTGATCTTGATCCAAGTAAGTCAACAAATCTTGACACAGCCGAAGATGAGCACTGGCTGATGCCCTGATCCTGTGCACTTGAACCACATAGACAGTATATAGAACTAGCATATTTTTGCATTGATATCTTTAGGACTTTGAACTGACTGTATGAAAAAAAAATTGTATATACTGTCAGCAACTGTTGTTGCTACTGCTGGCTTCTGATTCAATAGCAACATGGGCATATTTCTTTAATATGAGAAATTGTTTTGGGGGGTTTTTTGGTTGTTTTTTTTTTTTTTTTTTTCCCTGAGAACTTCATGTTCTGAGCGAGTTTATTCATGAACTGTGGAAACATCATTAACATTCACTCTGAGCAAAAGAACAGCTTTTGCTGCATCCACATTCATTGGATGTCTCACTCGATCCCATATGTTGCCCATCACATTGAGTACTCATTCCCCTGGACCGTTTGCTCCCAGTAAACAGAGAGCACGTTCTGGGAAGTGCAGCAATGTATCCTGAGAAAGCAAACAGTTTTTAGCTGCAACAGAAACACAAATGTTTTGAGTGATGAAATGGAGAGAGGACATTTTCAACTAGCTTCAGAGGAGTTCCTGTAAAACTGGCGCTGACCTGTTAGGACTTACAGTAGCATTTAATTAATCATGTGGCGAAGTGTTTGTGGCGGAACTCAGCCTCGTAAATTCTGGGGTTTGTTTTTTAACTCACACTATGTAACTTTCTGACTCAAGTGTGAATTTCTCAGCTGAAATACGGAAGAAAAAAAACACAAACAAAAAAACAGCCACGGTAAGTGTTTCTAAGCTTTTTTTCCCATACTAACCTGTATTTCAGAGTTATGCTTGATGACTGCAAGTACATTTATGCTTTTGTTACTTCTTGTACAAGATGTATTTCTTCCCATTGTATTTGTGCGATAGTAGTCCATTAAACACACACCAAGGTCAATTAGACATTATTGCAACTATCACATTTATTAATAGCTATCACCACCGATCCATTTAATTCCAGTAAAAGAAACTGAGCTACTCAGTGACATTCCTCATGTCCGGCTGAGGAGGGGAGTGATAGAGTGGCTTTGATGGGCACCTGGTGTCCAGCCAGGGTCAACAGGCCACAACTGTTTTCGGTTGAATGCCATAAATATTATATACCAATTGTAAGACTTGGAAATAGAATGAAGAAAGGAAGAAAATGATCTTCATGGCTCTGACTCTGAAGGAGAAATCTTCCCTTAAACTTTCTGTTCTTTCCCGACTCTCGGGTCAGTGTAAGAAGCTGGTGACAAGTAAGTACTCCTCAGCTTCAGTTTGGCTACTGTCCACAGACTTTGAAGGTGCTTATCGGGTTGCACTCTGGACTAACATAAGTCTCCACAGCTCTTCACATCTTCCACTTGAATTCACTGTGATAGCTTTCCAAACGTGGTGTAATCATCGTATGAAGGTCACAAATACTAAAGGGGTCAGACTAGAAATAAGAATGATTTCTGTAAGGTGCCTGGACAATATCAACTATAAACTTTTTGCGTGAGTATCAAAGGTAAGTGTAGTTCTTAAGCATTCTTCTCACAAATTAATAATAAATCTGCCACGGGTTATCATTTTTAGTTGGGAAGGGAGGATTTTTCTTTCTTTAAAAAAAAAAAAAAGCAAACTTGAACCATGCTGTCCTATCTATTATTTTGAGGGAAGCCAGCTGCAGTAGGGAAAGGGGTCAGATAACGACATATGAAAGCATGAAGAGTGCAACCTGATAAGCATCTTCAAAGTCTGTGGACTGCAGCCAAACTGAAGCCGAGGAGTACCTCAGTTGATGATTAATTCCAGTAAAAGAAATTGAGCTACTCAGTGACATTCCCCATTTTGCACAGTTTTATGTTCCCTTCCTATGGCCTATGGAAAATCATCTGTGGCTGGAACCAGCCACTGTCTTTGTGTTGGCTTCCCAGTGCAGGAGGCAGAGTACCCAAATCAATGTGGCTCCTGGGTGCCAGCAGCTCATGCCCCAAAAGCTGATTCACCAAAAGGAAAGGTCCCAATCATATGTTTGACAGCAGTACCTCATTTATAACTTCATTCCTTTCCTTAGAACGGTGCAAGGCTGCACAGTGCAAAGCTTATGATGACTTTTTCTTTTAATAATAGTTGACAGCTGGTGAAGCTTACTGCCAGTAAATAGTAGTTCTCCCAAAGTGAGAGCAATGGCTCAACAGTCAGCTCTTTCTGAAGCATGAAGATCAGTCACCTTAATAAAAATATTTGTCACATGCGCTTTTTTTTTTCAGTTGCAGCTGGAAAAATAGTTATTTCTGGTGTTTTCATAACTCCTGAGGGCCCCAGCCAGCTCCAAGGCCACTTCAGGATGGGCCTACACTATGTCTTTAGAAGCCTTTTTTAGTCACTGAGTCATCAATCTAAAGGAAGAAACAAAAACACGAGGGAAGTGGGAGCACTGGGTGGAGTGCTCTTCACTTGAAAAGTAAGGACAAGAGTTTGACCTTCCCAAGCTGAGCTTGGTGCCCTGCTCTATGCACCACACAGTTTGGCACCCAAAAATCCACCAGCACCTTAAGCAAAGGGCTGTGGACTCCAGGTGCAGAAAGGTAACTTTGGGGTTCAACAAAGCAGGGAGAAAACACAGCGTTCCTCGTGAAAGAGCTTGTCTTCCCATATTGGGACAAGAAATACAGGTGGGAAAGGGGTTGAGCAGAGGATTTTGGCACATGTGCGAAGTGAGCAGCTGATATTACCCAGGTGAGCACCCAGAGGAGATGGATTGTTGGGTTATCCTTGAAATTTGTTGCCTACTTGTGTGTCCCTCACAGATCTGGCTTTGAATTATTGCTGACAGACCTTCAGATGAGGTTTCTGTCTGTTTTATAACTCTATTTACTTGATATGCCTTTTATATTTACAATGATAAAATAAAACATTATAAATTTACCCAGCAGATGACAAATCCACGGCTCAGACATTCCTCCTGATGCAAAGAAACTGCTTTTAATTGTAACTATTGGCACAGAAGGCCTTTGTAACTGCAGATGATCTGCCTTTATTCACAGAAACATTTGGTTTGTTTACTCTTACAGAGCAAATATATGAAGCTGATCAAAATGGTACAACTGAAAAGTTCACAAACTCTTTGTAGCAATAGACAGGCTTCACCACTGCTCCGGCAGGACACGTGTCAGCAGCAGCAGCCAACAGGACCAGGTTAGCCCTTCAGCTGCTTCTAACCCTGTGACCAGGAGAATATCCACCTCCTAAGAGAGACTGGCTCTAGCCACTTTATCTCCTCTGTCCCCTAACAACTCCTTCTCTGCAGCGATGATAGTGTTTTTATGTCCCAGTGTTTGTGCTGTTTCAGACTGAAATCCTAGCAAAGTCATCATCCTCAAATCACACCTCTTGAAGTCAGACTAGACAGCTTCAATAAAACTATTTTTTAATGCTTCTTTATACCTTAAAGCTTAATCCTGAAAAAATATTCCTACTAATTCCCGCCTCTTTCTTCATAGCAAGTTTAGCAACATTAAACCTACGTGCTTTTCAAGCCTACAAGCTCCCGTCAGCTCGGTTTTCCTTTCCAGTGTGGTATCAAGCCTGGAAGCAATGCCTTTGCCACACTGCCCAGGAGCAGAGACAATATGTCCAGCACCTGGAAGGGCACCAGTGCAGGCTCAGCAATTCTGTGGAGCTGCACAAGGCAGATAGCTGGAGCCCAGGTCCCCGCAGCTGCTCACATCTGTCATGTCATAAAATGACAAGGAAAACATCAGAACAGAGACATGAAGAGTGAGAGACAAGCTGACATCTTCCAATATCAAGAAAACAAGCCTGTGCACAAATAACTAGTCAGAGTTCACAGCTATATATCGCGATCTGCTTTAAACGAACACGTTTGTGCAATTTGTTCCATGTACACACGTCTCAGGACCTTTTTCAGTCCCTGAAAATATTATCTTTTCTCCTAATAGGCCAGCCAACCTACCAGTGATTTCTAAGAAGGAATTTTGAATCCTCCGTGTATTAAACATTTTTTTTCTCACTCAGTAGATGGTATATTTCTTTCATATGCAGACCATCTTATGTCTTATGTTGCATTATTTTGGATCTATTTATACTGATATTTACAATTGCAAGTAAAGTTCTATTTAACCTTTCCTTTGACAGTATGAATTTCTCCGTGGCAAGCTTTATGGATATTTTTTTTTTCCCAGCCCATTTCTGAGGTCAGCTGTGACATTAAATATTTGAATTGTGGCAGAGTCAGGAGACCCCATCTACCTGGTGCAAGGCCAGCAGTGCCCAAACTCCCTGCCATGGCATACAGCTCAGCCTAATTCCCTGCCACGCAGAGTCATCTGATTGAACAGGTGTAGACTGAGCAGCATATGCACAGTAACTCATTTTACTTCACAAAAGCTTTGGAGAGACTTGCATCAAATTGCAGACCTGCCCATTTTTAGGTGGCCTTCATAAGAAAGTCAGTTGCAGGCCACAGGGCAGATGAGCCCTCTTGGTGAGTCAGAGACCAGCCACGGGTTATAAACTAGGCACTTCATGCATGTAATAGTTACATGGTACTTATTGTACAATCGAGTGCAAACCCTAGCTACACAATGGCATGTATGTAGATTTAAGACTCAGAAGTTTATAACAAAACAAGATGATTGAACAAGATAAGGAGGGAAATCAACATACCAGCTCGCCATATTCTCACAACCAGTTCCCAGAGAGTGCAGATCTCAACCATTTCTTGCTAGCACAGCTAGCAGGTGATTATACTCTGGTTTCCTACCAGATGACATTGCTGAGTGTCAACAGGCAGACTGATCTTCTCTACTCCTTCACATAGAAATATAGCATTGTCCTTCCAGTTATTAAAGTGTAACCACCTACACGAAGCTGCAGCAGCCAGAGCAAAGACTGATCACACTGCTTACAGCATAGATCTCCGAGCCACAGACAGAAATAATCTGTGTGACATGCATACAACTCGTTGCCCCCAACATTCAGCATCATGGTCAAAATCCGGAGTGGTGTCTATCCATGCATTTTTGAACCTTCAGGTCCTTTGCCTTTCTGCACTTCAGTTACTTTCAGCAAAATGTGGAATCTCCAAAACATTGTGTTGGTGCTGATGGCAATAGAGAAGCATTGCTGAGATATCCACAGATTAATTTAGCTCTGATCCAGCCTCCTTCTTGTCTATAAAGAACTTTACTGAACTATTAACTTAGCTGAAGGATTCTGAAATGCTAGAGTCATATAGTCCTCTACATCTAATTTCAGTAACTGTGACAAATTGTATAACTATGTAGTAATTGATATTCTAAACTGGATGGGCAACAGTCATAGAAAGAAGAGTTCATAGGCTGAAACCTTGATTTTAACTAGCACTGGAAACACTGTCTTAGTGAACAACTTCTCTGTTATCCATTAGTTTCTCCATGGATATGAAGGGAAGTTGATTTCTTTACACCTTTTCTCCTCTCTCTGTTTTTAAAGAGACTTACAGTAACAATACTTAATACTGAAAAATTAGTGCATTCTGAGGCTATATTCTGTGGTTTTCTTGACACTAAATAGTACCTTGTTCTATGAGCATTCTTACTGAAACCATCGGAATCACTCCTGAAGTAAAGAGATGGTGAAAGAAGAATATAAAAAAGTCGCTCTTTAATATGAAAACATAAATATCATTTTTATTACTTCCTGTTTTTTTAATTTTATTATTATACTCTTAACATTTGCAGAAGGTTTAACACATCTGCGGAGTTCACCAAAATGACGAATGTTAACAAAAGGTAAGAATGGGAGTTATTAAAATATAAGAATATTGAAATCCACATTGATTAACAGACTAATCAGAGTAGAGAATACATGGATCATTACATATTTCAGTTCAAATTCCAAGGCTGAGATGCCTAATTTTTGTTTAATAGGCTCAAAGCTATACCATGTCTTCAATCAAAGAAGCTCAATATTGCACATTACAGTCTAATAACTCTTGGCTTAAAAAACTTACTTCCAAATAAATTAACAAAATGCAGACACTTTAAAACAAATCTGGGGAGATGTCCTTTAGAGACTCTATTTATTTCCTATTTCTCCAACCAAAGGCCTTTGGAAATGAACAGGTACGCTTCACAAATAGCCAGATCTTATCATTCACTGTAATAAAACTGGGGTATTGATGCAGATTATTGGAGATCTGACTTCCTCTCTAAAGCGTTGACAATTAGCATTTTACGTATAAGATCAGATAGCATTTTACATAAGATCAGATAAACCGTTGCAGTATTGGAAAACAGTGATCATCATCTCTTTATGAACAGACTATTAATATTATGGAAAAGTCTGATAATCACAGTTGCTACATAGTTACTCTTGGCCATAGAGACAATGGATAAGGCTTTCAAAAGTATCTACAGAATGTACGACTGTAAGTCGTTGTGTCTTAACATCAGGTTTTGCCCTGATGATAAGTGGTCGTCTTGTCTTTTTAGGAAGGATCAGAACCCTAACTTCATCAAGTCTAAATCTAACTTTAGCCATATTGGTTAGCTACACCAGACTCTTCTGCTGTGCCTCAAAATGTGCCTTTTTAAGTAAAAGGAACCTTTTGTCTTCATGGAAAATGATCTGAATATCTGGGATCACTTTGTGTAAGAGCCACACAAACATGCTTTCCTACTCTTACCATAACCCCAGTGACTGTAAAAACCTACCAGGAAGACATCTGCTGCCCGTTTATCAGACAACCAGGACAGACCCTCTGCTTTTTCCTAGACTTCATAGAATCCTCTTTTCCAAAACACCATTACCAGAAGGGCTTGAGAAAATCAAGATAACACAAAATCCCAGCAAACAGCCAGTCACTTCATGAAAATAGAGAAAGAAAAGAAAAAAAAAAGGCATTTAAGCAGCAAGGTTTTCCACACTTACTGGGCAAACAGAACAGAAATTAACTCTTCAGCCAGCTAAAATGTGAATTTAGTCAAGTACAATCTATGAGCATCATTTACAGTAACGCCCTGGCTCCTGGCTATCTTTCTAAATACTGGCTCCAGAAGAGTTATCTATCATAAGAAAGCAGTGAAACAAAACAAAACAAAACAAAATTTTTCTTTGCCTTCTAACGACATGAAAAAAATTTAACTTCTTTTTTTTCAGCCAAACTCCAGAACCTTTTCCATTTTTAATAAAGACAACACTAAGACTCTCCATGCCTTCTGAGGAAAAACAGAAAGAATAATTACAATTTACAAAAAAGCCCTGCATATCATCTAAATTTAGAGTATCATACTGTTATCTCACTCACATACCTTATTTCTCACCTGTTAAATTATACTTGCTGGGAACATAGCCAAGGAATAACTGCTGGCACTGTCACTCTTTGTACGGAACAACATTACAGATATTACATAGAGAACATGGGTGGGTTGTGGTTGTTGTTTGTTGTTTGTTTTTTTTTAAACTTGGAACAGAAAAATATCTTAGAAGCTATTAAAGAGGAGACAAATTAACTGGGAACGTAATCTACTGTTTTGTTCTTTGGAAATGGCTAAATCTAATAACTGTAAAGAATTGTTGTGGATGTTCAATATCTTGCTCAAGAAAATATCTATCAAATAGATTGCATCTCCCCACCGCTCCCAACCACAAAGCAAGTGTTACAAACACATCTCGAGGAGACGTGGCACGCAAAAAGGGAAATACTAAACATTTCCTAATACAGAAGTCATTGTCTGAACATGGCACAAACAACAAAGTTAATTAAAAACTTTCTAAATATTACATGACGGAAGTGGAACAAAAAGGGCCTGATTTTTATTATGATTCAGCTTCTTTCTGTTCCTGTAATGACGTAGAAGACTACAAGGGAGATGAAATTACTTTCCTGCTCTACCTGGGCAAGGGGATCTGTCAGGGCAAAGGAGGAGACTGTGCCTGCGTTACAGAGAGCTACAGAATCTCCCCCTTTTACACAGTTTGAGGTGGAATAGAGTTGAGAACAACTTAATTTTGTTCCTCTTCAAATAAGAATCATCTTAGTAGCATTATCTAGCAAATGGTTCACACTGAATTTTCAGCGTAGAGTACACTTGGGTTATGCTCGAGTTGCATGTTTCCAGGAGGACTGGGGCTGTTTAGATTTTCAGCTCTCAACATGCATTGAGCACCTCACTTTCAGGACCTTCAGGTCCTGAAATCCAAAGGATTCTCCCAATTAGGATAGGCTCTTAGACTGCATTGAACGTTTTGTGTTGAATGCACATGTGCATTATCATTGCCAATGCAATGACAACATGTAGGTAAATCCTGTATCTCTAAACCTTCAGTTTGAAAACCCAGCTAATCTCACCAGTAGCAATGCATTAACACATCATACAGCATTTTTCTGATATACTTACTGCAGAACCTGGTTTAATAATGCTGGCTATGAAATTAGCGAAAACAAAGAATAAACTTTTCAAGACCATTATTTTAAATATACCCACCCCCATTGTTCTTTATGATGTAATATTAATATCCAGCTGTTGGGATTATATTGGGTTTGTCTTTCAGATTTCCCAAGATGCTTCTGTAAGTCTTTCAGATGTGCAAAGATGGAAAAGTTCGTAGTTTTTTTAATGTCTGGTGCGTTTCCTATTGCTGTAAATAGAGTAGCTTTTGCATATAGTCCCACTGTGAATGACATTGCTTATTTTTTAAACACAGTCCTCAATAACCACTTGCAAATGGCCCTCCTTCAATGCATTTAGACACTCAGATGCTCTGTAAAGATTGTTTGTCAAAGATAAGTACTCCAGAAGGTTGTAAACAAGCTTCAGATATCACATAAATGCATTGCTGTTACAAATACCTTGTCTTTGGTGAATTCTTGGCTCCATTAAAGCTGCTGGGAATTTTGCCATTGACCTGTCTGGGGCCAATATTTCAACTATCTGTTCTGTTTTGATGCAGGACCATTGGGAACTTCAACACATCCTCTGGTGAAAACAAGATCTAATGCTCAAGGCCAGAACCCCTCTTCAAAAGCTTTATTCAAGCAACAGCACGGCATCCTCAGTATCTACTGGAATGCCTATGAAGGCTGAGCATCAGCTCCCAGCTCAAAAAGTCCCTTTCCTGCAGCATCCCCAACTGGGGACTGAGCTCCTCCCTGTTCCACAGCATCACAGAATGGTGGAGGTGCAAAGGCACCCCTGGAAATCATCTAGTCCATCTCCCTGCTCAAAGCAGAGTCAGTGAAAGCAGGCTGCTCAGTCGTGTCCAGCTGCTTTTTTAATATCTCAAACGTTGGAGATAAAATCTCTGGGCAACCTGTGCCAGTGNCAGCAAGGTTTTCCACACTTACTGGGCAAACAGAACAGAAATTAACTCTTCAGCCAGCTAAAATGTGAATTTAGTCAAGTACAATCTATGAGCATCATTTACAGTAACGCCCTGGCTCCTGGCTATCTTTCTAAATACTGGCTCCAGAAGAGTTATCTATCATAAGAAAGCAGTGAAACAAAACAAAACAAAACAAAATTTTTCTTTGCCTTCTAACGACATGAAAAAAATTTAACTTCTTTTTTTTCAGCCAAACTCCAGAACCTTTTCCATTTTTAATAAAGACAACACTAAGACTCTCCATGCCTTCTGAGGAAAAACAGAAAGAATAATTACAATTTACAAAAAAGCCCTGCATATCATCTAAATTTAGAGTATCATACTGTTATCTCACTCACATACCTTATTTCTCACCTGTTAAATTATACTTGCTGGGAACATAGCCAAGGAATAACTGCTGGCACTGTCACTCTTTGTACGGAACAACATTACAGATATTACATAGAGAACATGGGTGGGTTGTGGTTGTTGTTTGTTGTTTGTTTTTTTTTAAACTTGGAACAGAAAAATATCTTAGAAGCTATTAAAGAGGAGACAAATTAACTGGGAACGTAATCTACTGTTTTGTTCTTTGGAAATGGCTAAATCTAATAACTGTAAAGAATTGTTGTGGATGTTCAATATCTTGCTCAAGAAAATATCTATCAAATAGATTGCATCTCCCCACCGCTCCCAACCACAAAGCAAGTGTTACAAACACATCTCGAGGAGACGTGGCACGCAAAAAGGGAAATACTAAACATTTCCTAATACAGAAGTCATTGTCTGAACATGGCACAAACAACAAAGTTAATTAAAAACTTTCTAAATATTACATGACGGAAGTGGAACAAAAAGGGCCTGATTTTTATTATGATTCAGCTTCTTTCTGTTCCTGTAATGACATAGAAGACTACAAGGGAGATGAAATTACTTTCCTGCTCTACCTGGGCAAGGGGATCTGTCAGGGCAAAGGAGGAGGCTGTGCCTGCGTTACAGAGAGCTACAGAATCTCCCCCTTTTACACAGTTTGAGGTGGAATAGAGTTGAGAACAACTTAATTTTGTTCCTCTTCAAATAAGAATCATCTTAGTAGCATTATCTAGCAAATGGTTCACACTGAATTTTCAGCGTAGAGTACACTTGGGTTATGCTCGAGTTGCATGTTTCCAGGAGGACTGGGGCTGTTTAGATTTTCAGCTCTCAACATGCATTGAGCACCTCACTTTCAGGACCTTCAGGTCCTGAAATCCAAAGGATTCTCCCAATTAGGATAGGCTCTTAGACTGCATTGAACGTTTTGTGTTGAATGCACATGTGCATTATCATTGCCAATGCAATGACAACATGTAGGTAAATCCTGTATCTCTAAACCTTCAGTTTGAAAACCCAGCTAATCTCACCAGTAGCAATGCATTAACACATCATACAGCATTTTTCTGATATACTTACTGCAGAACCTGGTTTAATAATGCTGGCTATGAAATTAGCGAAAACAAAGAATAAACTTTTCAAGACCATTATTTTAAATATACCCACCCCCATTGTTCTTTATGATGTAATATTAATATCCAGCTGTTGGGATTATATTGGGTTTGTCTTTCAGATTTCCCAAGATGCTTCTGTAAGTCTTTCAGATGTGCAAAGATGGAAAAGTTCGTAGTTTTTTTAATGTCTGGTGCGTTTCCTATTGCTGTAAATAGAGTAGCTTTTGCATATAGTCCCACTGTGAATGACATTGCTTATTTTTTAAACACAGTCCTCAATAACCACTTGCAAATGGCCCTCCTTCAATGCATTTAGACACTCAGATGCTCTGTAAAGATTGTTTGTCAAAGATAAGTACTCCAGAAGGTTGTAAACAAGCTTCAGATATCACATAAATGCATTGCTGTTACAAATACCTTGTCTTTGGTGAATTCTTGGCTCCATTAAAGCTGCTGGGAATTTTGCCATTGACCTGTCTGGGGCCAATATTTCAACTATCTGTTCTGTTTTGATGCAGGACCATTGGGAACTTCAACACATCCTCTGGTGAAAACAAGATCTAATGCTCAAGGCCAGAACCCCTCTTCAAAAGCTTTATTCAAGCAACAGCACGGCATCCTCAGTATCTACTGGAATGCCTATGAAGGCTGAGCATCAGCTCCCAGCTCAAAAAGTCCCTTTCCTGCAGCATCCCCAACTGGGGACTGAGCTCCTCCCTGTTCCACAGCATCACAGAATGGTGGAGGTGCAAAGGCACCCCTGGAAATCATCTAGTCCATCTCCCTGCTCAAAGCAGAGTCAGTGAAAGCAGGCTGCTCAGTCGTGTCCAGCTGCTTTTTTAATATCTCAAACGTTGGAGATAAAATCTCTGGGCAACCTGTGCCAGTGTTTGACCACCCTCACAGTCGAAAAGGTTTTTTCCTCGTGTTTAAACTGAATTTCCTGTCTTTCAGTTGGTATCCAACTCTTCCTGTCCTCTCACTGAGAACTACTGAGAAAAGTCCAGGTCCATCATTTAATCTCCTCTATCAAATATTCATAGACATTGATAAAATTCCTCTGCAACTTCTCTTCTCCAGGTTGAGCAGTCCCAGCTCNTTCTTTGCCTTCTAACGACATGAAAAAAATTTAACTTCTTTTTTTTCAGCCAAACTCCAGAACCTTTTCCATTTTTAATAAAGACAACACTAAGACTCTCCATGCCTTCTGAGGAAAAACAGAAAGAATAATTACAATTTACAAAAAAGCCCTGCATATCATCTAAATTTAGAGTATCATACTGTTATCTCACTCACATACCTTATTTCTCACCTGTTAAATTATACTTGCTGGGAACATAGCCAAGGAATAACTGCTGGCACTGTCACTCTTTGTACGGAACAACATTACAGATATTACATAGAGAACATGGGTGGGTTGTGGTTGTTGTTTGTTGTTTGTTTTTTTTTAAACTTGGAACAGAAAAATATCTTAGAAGCTATTAAAGAGGAGACAAATTAACTGGGAACTTAATCTACTGTTTTGTTCTTTGGAAATGGCTAAATCTAATAACTGTAAAGAATTGTTGTGGATGTTCAATATCTTGCTCAAGAAAATATCTATCAAATAGATTGCATCTCCCCACCGCTCCCAACCACAAAGCAAGTGTTACAAACACATCTCGAGGAGACGTGGCACGCAAAAAGGGAAATACTAAACATTTCCTAATACAGAAGTCATTGTCTGAACATGGCACAAACAACAAAGTTAATTAAAAACTTTCTAAATATTACATGACGGAAGTGGAACAAAAAGGGCCTGATTTTTATTATGATTCAGCTTCTTTCTGTTCCTGTAATGACATAGAAGACTACAAGGGAGATGAAATTACTTTCCTGCTCTACCTGGGCAAGGGGATCTGTCAGGGCAAAGGAGGAGGCTGTGCCTGCGTTACAGAGAGCTACAGAATCTCCCCCTTTTACACAGTTTGAGGTGGAATAGAGTTGAGAACAACTTAATTTTGTTCCTCTTCAAATAAGAATCATCTTAGTAGCATTATCTAGCAAATGGTTCACACTGAATTTTCAGCGTAGAGTACACTTGGGTTATGCTCGAGTTGCATGTTTCCAGGAGGACTGGGGCTGTTTAGATTTTCAGCTCTCAACATGCATTGAGCACCTCACTTTCAGGACCTTCAGGTCCTGAAATCCAAAGGATTCTCCCAATTAGGATAGGCTCTTAGACTGCATTGAACGTTTTGTGTTGAATGCACATGTGCATTATCATTGCCAATGCAATGACAACATGTAGGTAAATCCTGTATCTCTAAACCTTCAGTTTGAAAACCCAGCTAATCTCACCAGTAGCAATGCATTAACACATCATACAGCATTTTTCTGATATACTTACTGCAGAACCTGGTTTAATAATGCTGGCTATGAAATTAGCGAAAACAAAGAATAAACTTTTCAAGACCATTATTTTAAATATACCCACCCCCATTGTTCTTTATGATGTAATATTAATATCCAGCTGTTGGGATTATATTGGGTTTGTCTTTCAGATTTCCCAAGATGCTTCTGTAAGTCTTTCAGATGTGCAAAGATGGAAAAGTTCGTAGTTTTTTTAATGTCTGGTGCGTTTCCTATTGCTGTAAATAGAGTAGCTTTTGCATATAGTCCCACTGTGAATGACATTGCTTATTTTTTAAACACAGTCCTCAATAACCACTTGCAAATGGCCCTCCTTCAATGCATTTAGACACTCAGATGCTCTGTAAAGATTGTTTGTCAAAGATAAGTACTCCAGAAGGTTGTAAACAAGCTTCAGATATCACATAAATGCATTGCTGTTACAAATACCTTGTCTTTGGTGAATTCTTGGCTCCATTAAAGCTGCTGGGAATTTTGCCATTGACCTGTCTGGGGCCAATATTTCAACTATCTGTTCTGTTTTGATGCAGGACCATTGGGAACTTCAACACATCCTCTGGTGAAAACAAGATCTAATGCTCAAGGCCAGAACCCCTCTTCAAAAGCTTTATTCAAGCAACAGCACGGCATCCTCAGTATCTACTGGAATGCCTATGAAGGCTGAGCATCAGCTCCCAGCTCAAAAAGTCCCTTTCCTGCAGCATCCCCAACTGGGGACTGAGCTCCTCCCTGTTCCACAGCATCACAGAATGGTGGAGGTGCAAAGGCACCCCTGGAAATCATCTAGTCCATCTCCCTGCTCAAAGCAGAGTCAGTGAAAGCAGGCTGCTCAGTCGTGTCCAGCTGCTTTTTTAATATCTCAAACGTTGGAGATAAAATCTCTGGGCAACCTGTGCCAGTGTTTGATCACCCTCACAGTCGAAAAGGTTTTTCCCTCGTGTTTAAACTGAATTTCCTGTCTTTCAGTTGGTATCCAACTCTTCCTGTCCTCTCACTGAGAACTACTGAGAAAAGTCCAGGTCCATCATTTAATCTCCTCTATCAAATATTCATAGACATTGATAAAATTCCTCTGCAACTTCTCTTCTCCAGGTTGAGCAGTCCCAGCTCTCTCAGTCTCTCCCACTGTGGTCCTGATTCAGAAAAGCTATTAAGGATGTGCTTATCAGACCTTTGTCTTGAAAGGTCATCATATTTCACGGGGGCATGCAGAAATGTTGAAATTCCATTCAGACCCACAAAAAAAGTTCCAATATTTCAAAGTTTTCTGTGAAAGAGAACTCTATGGAGTCCCTATCTAATCTCTGCAGCTACTCAGCAGCAAAATAAGGATGTCCTAAAACCCCCAGCCTCAGAGCCTGTGGAGCTGTGGAGTCTGCAACACACAGCAGCCCATACGGAGGGCTGACCTTTTGGTCAGCACTCAAGACATCCCTTGCCTGCAGGTCTGCAATAGTCCGGCTTCCATTTCATACATTTCAGATAATGCAGATCTACTGTATGGCTTGCTTGTTTCAAATATAATAATTTACTTGAAAGTCACAAAAGAAATAAATTTCCCCAAAGACAGTTATTTAAATTAAAGCATTTCCTGCAGAACAGAACCTTAAATTAGAAAATAAAATCACATGCAAGCATAAAGTTGACATTTCAGTTTAATTAGGAAGACTACTGTACAAATACTTGTTGTTAATATCAAAACAAGTCAGACTGCAAACTGCTGGTAATAATCAAATTAAAGCTGGGTGCACGGATGAGGCACTGAGTTAAAACTTGGACTGGTCTTCACTGATTCTAATGGGCAAAATTCATCCCATTACAGAAGATCAATAAATGGTTCATACATCACCATGCACCACCTGAGGCCTTGCTTCGCATAGTGGCCAAAGTCCTCCTATTAAAATTCAGAAATGTGAGCTCTTGAATCAGTATTAGTAAGATGTTAAAACCCTGTACTAGTGCTTTACATTTCTACACAGGAAAATTATATCCTCACTTTCATAAATTATTCTGTGACCTATATATGACAAGCCTTAAAAAAAAAAAAAAAAAAAAAAAAGCTACCATAAATGGAAAGTAAGAAAAAATAGGTTTTGTGCTGGATTCCTGTAGAGGGATAGATTTCCTTCACTCAGAACAATTTAATTTACACTTACTTCAGCCAGGAACAACTCATGCCATATTAACAAGCTGAAAATGAACTGTATGGATATGTCCAGCAAAATTATACTATATCACATCAAAAGTAATTAGACTTCATTGAACAGAATTCAATTAAAAAGGCAAACTGCATCAGCAAATAGCACAGTGGCATTCATCCAGCTCATCCTTTGGTGGTTCTTGGACCAATATTTAGAGGGCTGGGGTGAATACAGAGAAAACAACTGTCAGGCATGTACTCAGAATTCAAGGCCTCCTTCTAACCATCCCATTTACAAATTTAACCTTTAACCATATAACCTATACTCTTTATATAGTCCCTGCAGGCACCCATAAATAGTGGTTATGAATTCACTCTTCTCCCGCTCAATACCACCCTTAAAATGGCACCTCGTGTTTCCCCGTGGCAAGGAGAGCATCTGGGGATGGCAGGACATTGGGTCTAATCTCACCCATCATTACCCTGGCCACTGAGCTGTGTCACCACACAGAGAGAAACACTCTGTACCTGGCAAATAACTGATCAAAAACACACAAAAGGCACCAGGGAGCAGGCCATGATTCTTCTACACAATTTTGCCCGGATCAGTGTTCATGGTGCTTTGTTTCTGATTCGTAAGTTTTAGCTGAGCTCCAGATAAGACTCCAAACCAAACAGCAAACAGCAGCAGCAGAGACAGCTGTGTGAAAGGAGAATTCTCAAAGAAAATTTGTTGGCTTTGTTCATAGATTTTAAAAAAAAAAAATCAACTTAAACATAGTGCACAGATGCTATCTGGAATAGAGTACAGACCCATTTTATGAAAATGCCCTTTCACTGTTAATTTCTGGTGGCCCTCAGTGAAACACTGACTTTCTGGACTGACCAACATGCATGGCCAGTCAGATTCTTGTATTCAACTCTTTGAAAATCACTGAAGTGCTTACAATGGTTTCATATGGAACATACTCTACATCAGCCATCTTCAGACACTATTCAGGACTGACTTCCTTTGCATCCAGAACTGAATTAAGAGGCAACTGTAATGTTAAATGCAGATTTGTGGGAAGTAAAGTGTCCAATTTGCATAAACATCAATATTCCGACAAGAAATGAAGCCGCATAACTTCCTCGGATACCCTTTCAGAGTGATCTCCTGGTGTGGGAGGTCCCCTTTAAAAGAATAACTTAGAACAGCCCTCAGGGAAGATGAACCACAAAGAAAACCCTGATTCATGATGGTTCTTCCTGTCTGGCTGCTAATAGCATTTTGATTTACCTTGTAAATGGGAAGCTCTAAGATATGGCCCCATTTTTCTAGTTACGTGCAAATTCTTAAAAGGCACATTCTTCTTGGAAGTACCTGCAGTCCTCGAATGACACATAACATGCTGCATTTTCATTAATATAGCTTGGGTAACGCGGCCTCATATGACACTTATTGTTAATAATCTGCAGTTTATCAAGGAAGGTGTGAGAGTCTGCCACTGGGACTTGTCTTGAATATAGACCCTGACTCCTGTGCTCCCCTGCAGCAGAGCGGTCTCTCACTATTTTGTCTGAGTCAATAGGTTGAGAAAAGGACCAGGGACTAAGTCACAGACCCTATGGCAACGTGTTGGATGTCTGTGGATCACCAACCTTGTTAACTGCCAACTGATCCATCCTTTTGACCTATGAGGAAATCACATTAATTGGGAACTGCAAGCAAAGGGATCGCACTATAAAGCCCCGTGGAGATTTGCCACCTACATCGTTTTCATGCCAAATGACCACAGGCTCCTTTACTTCTGAGAACTACTCATGTGAGAACTCAGCAGATGGACTGATGAGGAATTTTCCAGTGATTGGGTTACTGTCCAAAAATACCATTAAGAGGAATAATCACAGCACCCAAGTTTGGGCCAACTTATCTATGTAATTTCCACAGTAGCTTTACCTATATTGCATAGAAAGGCAGGTTCTCCTGATCTCTGACTCATCTTCTCTATTCCAAGAACAACAAAAAGTTCAGCAGGAGGCCAGCTAATTATCTTAGGCACCTGAAGTTAAATGATTTCAATGTTGTCTTTGCCTACATCTAAATGTTTCATCGTGATTTCTGTGAGAATGCACTTTAAAAACGGAACAGAACATTTTGACCTCCAATGACGTTTTGTTTCCATATTTAACTTTGGTAATACACATTAGGCAAGTGAAGAAAGTATAAAAAAACCTGAATGCTTTACATTTTGTTATCAAACCAAATCCTTTCAGTTTTCTTTATATGCTTTGCTTTAAGCTTTTGATTGTTGGTTTTTTTTTTTTAAAAGGGGGTTCGTGGGTATTATTTTAACAAGCACATTGCTTTCATTCCATTTTGGAATGAAGCAAAATATAGCAGCATCACATAGTTACTCAGAAAACAGAAAATCTTGATGGTATGCAGCTTCACTCAGCAGTCGTTCACCTCCAGACCAGAAATAACTGCTTTAGTCTATGCCAAGTAACTGGGATCGTGTGATGGAAACTGGATGAAATGCATTAGCCTGGGATGGATACAGCAGAGGTCAGGTTAGATGATGAGCTGGCTGCTTCTGGCCTTAACTCCAGGAAATTTTGGAGCCTGTTTGGGGCATGAGGTATTGCACTTTCCATAGCCTGTGTAAAGCAATTTGTCAAGTCTCAGGGACATGAGTTAAGCCAAGTTTCTAACAGGGTTTCTAATGTGATCATCCATTGTTCTAGGTTAAAATAGAGAAAAGGAAAGAAAGTAAAGACTCGAGACATATTCTCAGGTCTGTAGGGTAGCTACTTCTTGGATTTATGTCTCGCCCCCTACTACTGATGCAAATCTTTCCCCAAGTATCTGAAGTATCAATCAATATCTGACTCAGCCACCAAAGTAATTTCAGAAATGTCTGTTTAGTTCCAAGACTTCAACCTTTTGAATTTTCATACTCAAGCAGAATTGCAGCCTCCAGGAGTACCACCACAAAGCTGCCAGAGGGCCAAACCATCTGTCCAGAGCCCAAACCAGCTGCCTTCTTTCTAAGCAGCTTCTCATATGTACCTGGGAATGAGCTGCAAGCCAGAATAATTATTTAGGCAGCTTTCATCCTGGTCCTCATCATTCTGTTTCTTGAGGGCTCTTTAGAGCCTCTTCAACTGTGTGACTGTAGATTCATCTATTCCTTCAAAGTCTCTGTTGGCATACATTGCTAAGAGCTCAACATATGGTGAGCGTACATCCACCCAGGCACTCGGCAGAAGTGCTTGGGGACATTGGACCATGTGAACAAAGACAGCCTGCTTGTCCTGTCACAGGGCCTGGCTCATTCCCGTCTTGTGACAGATGAGACCAGAGTTTTACTTATTTGATGGGCGCACATCTGGCTGCTTCTTGAGGGAATGTGTAAGGACTTGCTCAACATAGTAAATTTTGACATATGAAATATTTATGCGTGTTTTCTGTGCATTCACGGGATAAGAACCACCTACCTTGAACTCCAGGCGTGTGGTGGGAGTGGCCCCACCATATATTGAGCTTATATGGTACTAATGGAGTTTATATACAGCACTCTCCTGCCGGAGCATTTGGTACCACAAGGCTAAGGTGACTTTATCTTGCACAGGACACTCCGACCAACAAGACCATTCACCAACCTAGTCAGGAGAAACAGAGGTTGGTAGAGGTGCACATAGTCAGGGTTTGTGTCTACAAAAGGCCTGGAAACCAAGAAAGAGACTTTTAATCTGTGGATTCCTCATGCCATGGTCCATCCAAGTTTACCGGTCAATGGTTTTTTTCTGAATGAAACCCAGGAGATGTTCATGCTGCTTTTCTTGCTCAAAATAGCTGGATATTTGGAGATCCTAAGGGAACCTTGAGAGTTGCAGCTGGACATCAGGGGCTGCTGATCTCTATCAGCACTAGGCAGAGGCAGGAGTACCCACTAGCAAGTGAGGTGATTAATCACCGTACTGTAACTTTGGTCAGTTGACTGATTAGATCCCAAATAATGGGATGCACTAAACTTGTTTCTGATCTTGTCATTGCAAACAATGTATTCAGTGTTTTTATATTCAGCTGAAATTGAGAGGAACTTCGCAGTGTGGTTATGGTCCATTTTGGAACTCCCTCTCCTTTTTCTTCCTTAGTTGTCATTGAAAGAAGAAAATTTAGGATCCTATCCTCCTCCTGCTTTTTTCATCTTTAGATGGGTATTCTCCTAATTCCTGAGTCTTAGACGACATTGGCAATTTAATGTCTAGTTTACTTTTTTTGCATGGAGAGAGCAGAAATGATTTTCTATTCCAACAGCACCAGGGAACAGAACAAGGTCGGGTACTGTCATCAATTATTATTTATTTATTTACTCATAAAATGCTTTTCAAAAATGAAGATAAATTAACCTCTATCTCCATCATGATTCACTGGATCCGCACCTACCAGATGTGAGATTGAAGATAGCTGTTTCATTTGAAACAAACTTTTGTCCGCAAGAACATAGATACGATTTATCTCCTTCCTAGTCCTCTGCTGCTCAGACTTCCACATCTGAGCTATAGCTGGTAGGTCCCTGTTGTAGCCATTAGTCTCATGACTCTGCATTCATGAAGGCTTCTGACATCTGACTTCACAGGCCCTCACCCTATGTTGAAATCATACAGTCATGTGCTGAAGGATGCCCTGGATGGATGGATGGATGGATCTGGTCACACATCAAGACACCTTTGGAAATGGGAGAGAAATTGCCTCTGCCAAGGCAAGTTTCATTTTGTCTATTTTAGACATCAACCTGAGAAAGTGATGAATCACACCCTGGAGGTTCCTGCTCATCTCCTTTTATTAAGCAAAGATTCAAGACTGCTGTTTCTCACACAGAGATCTCCACTGAAGAGATCTAAATCCAAACAAAGGAATTTTCCTCCCCCTTAGCTTCCTCCTCCCATGAACTTACAATACAGCTCAATTTATATTCTGTATCTCTGTAAAGACAAGGGACTCCTTTTTTATGCACACTAATCTCCTGACCTGCACCTTGAAGGCTGAAAAATAGAAGGTGATACCCTACCTTTTGTTTGGTTTATTATAATGAAAAAAACAAGCTGTTTGTGGCCCAGGTGTGATTTACACTGAATGACATGCAGTATTTTCCTTCCTTTATTGGGTATGCCAACATTTTCGGAATAAATCTAGAAAATGTGCAAATTCTAATATCTGTGTGTGTGAGTTTAGTGCCTTTATATAGACAAGTTAACTCAGTTTGCATCAGCCAATTTATTTCTTGGCAGTTTCTTAGTTTTGAGGTAGAAAGTAAGTTGTTTGTGAAATTGTCTACTGTTTACACATCTTTGCATGGATTAATTCCTCCTTTTCTGCCTGAAGCCAGTAATTGTTTTTAAGTTAAAGAGGGCTGTGCTCAGTTTACTTTTTTTTGAAAATGGTGATGAAGTAGTGGAAATTGTCACAGCCAACAGAGCTCATTCATTAACAAAGTTAAATAACAATCAAGGCAGATTTATTTTTAAGCTCAAACTTCTGTTTTGCATCAGAACTAATTATTTCAACTTAGATGCTGGCACAACTCGTCATTATGAAGAAAGGGAGGTTTCGATGAGAAACCTGCACCTTTATAAAGAATCTTGGCTTTAAGTCATCTCCCACTGAAACATCAGAAGATCAATACTGCACAGCGCCCCAGTGTACGGGATTATTGTGAACATCCTGCTGGCTACAATTCAGCTTTCCATTTAATTGTGATCTTATTTAAAATTCTGCTGCGCCCACGGAAGAGCAAGAGAAACCTGATAGGTATTTTGTAAGGTTATGAACAATGAAAACTCTAGATAAATGTCAGAGAAAAGATAGTAGGCCATAAATCATCACTTGATGGTATCAGGTGAAATAACCTGTTCTCTCCCCAGCCTCCCCAGGGCAAGCAACCCTGAATATGTTATATGCTGAATTTATCAGTGATGCAACATCTCTACTGACACTTAGAGATACGAGGCCATTTCAGCAGCGATGGAGACTTTTTTTCATCTTACAATTCTTTTGACTTTTCTGGGGCCGAGATGTCTCAAGCGACAGTTAAAAATAGGGCAGAGTGGCGGCAAAACTTAAAAATCCAGACTCACAAGTTATTGCCTCACATCTGCCTTCAAAAAAAGTTATGAAATACATCTACCCATACGATAAAAGTAAGACAATTTCTTTCTCATCGTCTCTTTGATAATCATGAATGCTAATGGTATCTCCGCAATGTTGTCTTGTCAAATTACGGGAACCCAGGTATGCAAGCTGCCTGACGCAGTCTCTTTGCACCTAGATACACGCAAAGCTGTGAAGGAAGAAAACCAGCCCAGCCTGGAACCAAAGTGGGAATCATTAACAAATGCATGCAGATCAAAACAATTTTTCCTTTTGTCTCTACATTTTCTGCTTCATTTCATTCCGCAGTTGCAGGGGTGTATGTTGTCGTCTGGCATTTGTAGCAACATCATATAGAATGCAACACTGAAATGAAAAAAAATATTCTATTTTTACTTGAAAATTGGAGTCAGATTTTCAGAGGAAAAGAGCTAAATCATGTCTGCCAAAGAGCAAATCCCTGCAGGCAGACACAGCCAGAGCCACGCAGCAAACACAAGTCGAGTCCTGCCAAAGCTGGGCTGAGGAACTGCCATGCTCCTCCTCATTCCCCTCTTTATTCCTCCTCGTTAGTCCCCCCCTTTATTTCTCCCCACAGGGAAGAAGTAGAGCTCTGGGGCCTCTTTCCCACCCTGTGACTCCCAGCGTCAGGTTCCCCCGTACACAATGAGGGGTTTCAAAACAGGATGACAACCACTAACTCCTGCTCCTAATGACCATGCTGCCCAGAAGATCCAAAGAGAAAACCTCCTAGAGTAGGTCTGCATCTGCAAAGGAGCCCTTGTAGAAGGGAAAATCCTTGGCACTCCATTATCTTCACAGTTACACAGCTAAATCACTTGATTCAGGTGAAGCTCTTCACAAGAAAGACCATGCAATTTGGCCATCCAGGTGCATGTTTGTACACTGTGGATGTTTTGATGCACCTTTGGATAACATCCCTGTTTGCAGCTGTCAATGAAGAAGGGAAAAAAACAGCTCCTTCTTGTTGAAATGAAAAGACCTGCATGTAAATAATTGCTGCTCTGCATTTCTCACAAGTGGAGCCCTGCACACATTTGGGATGGGAAGTGTGACCCAAAGAGACCCCTTGGGGAGCACTGAGCAGCGGGCACCCTGGCAGCAGATGCGGCATGCTTCAAAACACCGTGGTGCGCACATACTCCTCCTCTGCTTGGGCATTAGCTAGCTGCAAAGCCAGACCAGATAGCTGGAGGTGTTGGCAATATCGCGTTCCTCCATCTCAGAGGCGATGGTGACCCATGCACTGAAATTCTGGGGACCATTTGGACAAGGAGGTGCAGCCCTGAAGATTGGGACCGGGCCAGCTCCTCTGCTACTTGAAACTTTGTTCAAGACTTTCATTTTCATAGGGTTTGAACAGCATCCAAATAAGTTAAAACCACAGATGGGATGAAGTGAACTTGGATTTAAATTTGGATTTCACACTGCACATATGCATACGCATACACGCACACAGCACAGCAGCTTCTCCGACCTGAGGGATGGGTTTGAACCGCTCTTGAGACAGAGATCAGCCGTGACACTGCATCACTAAATCACTCACACACCTGTGAATTACAGCCACAAATGTTGGAGGGACAAGGGAAGGGGAAAAGGAAATCCCTCTTCTTCTCCAAAAAATTTTTTTATCAATCCACAGCCAATAGCCCTTCTTTCCCATCTGTCTCCTCATTACCTATGACAAACAGAAAGTAACACCTTCTCTCAGCTCCAGGTTTCCTCTGCTGATTTGCTGTGTGGTTGCCTTTCATATGTGAGCAGACAAGGAACAAACCGTTATTTCTCACCGCAGCTCTCAGCAGCTCTGAGAGGCTCACAGCCTCTTTCCCTCCCCCAAAAGCAAAATATCTAAATGCTTAGGGACTCCTTGAATTTTTCAGCATCTTAAGTTTCTCCTTTACTCCTTTGCACTTACGTATCTACAGAGAGGACTGGGAAATCACGTAAAGTCTCTGATTTGCACTTATGCTACATATCCCCTGAGCTTATCTGGGACTTTGAAGGGGACTCTCAAACTGGGATAAGAGTTTGTTCTTTCTCATTTATTTATATTAGCTGCCAGGTTACATCAGCTGAAGTTGCCACTTGCCTGATCCTCAGATTAAGGCTGCATGGGCTTTCAGACATCCGGATCTCCTAAAAAAAGGGAGGATGCTCTTGCACCTGACCTCATAGGCCAGAGGATGGGTTATCTAAGTATGGAAAACTTGTGTTGTTTGGAATATTACTTGTTCCTGTTCCTGTAAAAAAATACCAAAAAAAAAATCCACCACAAAACCCGTGAATTTCTAACACTAAAACAAATGGAGTGCCTTTTATCTTTAACCTCCTTCAGCAGCAAGGTGTAATAACTACATGCAAAAAGCATTGATTGAACAAGATAAGGTTGTTCATACAGGAGAAAAGGCACCTCCAACTCAAATATTTGAGAAATGTGCGTGTGCATACACTATAACTTCCTCTTGCAAAGGGCATAAACATAAGCTGCATGTCAGGTTAATTATGGTCGTATACCAGGGCTTCATTTGCAGCAATTGGTTCTCATTGGGATGGATATTGGGACTACCATTCTCAAAATCAGTCCAAGAAATCTCCTAATCTCTGCAAATAAAGCAGAGACATAGCAAAAAATACCAATTAGGAAAGAAACCTATTACTCCTCCAAAGTAAACAAGAGAATATGTTTCCCACCCCAGCTAAACACAGAAACTTCTCAACTATGGTACTGCCCCAGTTAAAACAAACAAAAGGGTTGCAATAGCCATTGGAGCCTTTCAGCTTCAAGTACGTACTCAGAAACATTCTGCTTGTGAGGTTAATGTCTAATGAATGTTGCAGGAGAACTTGCTGGTTCTGGCTCTATCAAAAACTGGGTGCACAAATCACTAAACACACAGAAAAGAGCCACAAGTGGCCCTTTTCTCTTCATGCTGGAAAAAAGGTTAAGTGGGAAAACATTTCAGAGGCCAGGTTTGATTCCCAAGCACTTTAATTTCTGTATTTATTTATTTATCACATCCTATTTAAATGTGAGGGACAAAAAAGCTACAGTTCTGTTTTTTAGGTGTATGGAAAGTGATAAAAAGGATGACAAAATCAGGAACTGCAGAATGCAAAACATGACAAGGAATTATTGAACCGAAGGGATGCATCAGAGTAACAGATGACGCATCATTCGGTCCAGAGCCATATGAACACAGAGCTTTGCTAGATGGGGAAAGGTGCCCAAAACAGAGAAACCTTACATTCTACTACAAAACAGATGTGGGACTTGGAGGAGACATGAACAAATATGGGATAAAGAGAAGTTCATGTTGAAATAAGAAACATGAAACATATGTGTAATTCATAGAAAATCATATGTGTAATATATGCAATATACCACCACCATTTCTCTTGATTGGCTTTGGGTTGAACCTTCGGTTGAGCACTGTATCCAAACACATGAGTAGCCTCCTTGTCTTCCAGCAGCCATGCTTAGATAGGTGCTCAAGTGCCAGGGTGACCTCAGGGACCTCAGCTGTCCCTCTCATGCCACCCCACACACCAATGCTGTCCCCTTGTTATTTATCTGCGTTGTCTCCGCTGCTGCCTGTGAGTAGATTCCCCACATAACTATGCCCCAGGCAAGGAATTCCACTTAAAAACATCAGTGTCAGTCAGTAACTTAAGTGTGTCCCTTGATATTCTCCTGTTCTCAACAGGGCTCTGGTCATCACTGACATAGATTAATTCAGGCTAGAAGTTAAATACCTTGTTTCATTGACGAGGGGTTTTGAGACAGATTACAAGTGTGGAAATGAGTTTCTCTCACTAGTAATTTTGAAATCATGACTAGATTTATTTATGTCTCTTCTTAAACATTTACTCCAAACACAAATTACATCAGAGAATTCAAAAGGACTTTTCTATACGACCAGATTATCCCGATAAGCATAAGCAAAACTGTACTTCCCCACTCTCCCAAATTTTAGGCATATTCCCCTTAGCCTCCAAGGAGGCTACAACACTCCTTCCCACTTCACTTGTCACATCCACCCTGCCACAGAAGTATCATACACGTTGTCCCACTCTTCAGCAATTAAGTACAATAACATTTGGCAGCAGACCCCGGTTTAGGGGATCAGGGTGTTGTGTCAGAGCACCAAGTCAACCTGTTGGACTGGGGAGGAATATAAAAAACCATCAGGTGCCACTTAAAATGCAGCAGGATGGCAGAAGCACTGGGGAGAGTTGGTCTCACCCCACTGACTCTGTTTTGCATGAGGGTGTCCAGCAGTGCTCTGGAAATCAAACCCTGGACACCCTTTGCCTGGGTTTGTCTGCCTCTATCACCTGCCCATACCCCTTTTGAGCTGCTCAAAAAACTCTCTTTCTCACCTCAGACTACCGTTATATTTTTTTTTTAAAGGAAGAAAGATTGTCTCAGAATAAAATGATCCTCTTCGGTATCAGGGAATGAAGTCCAGCACAGGCACATGGCACACACAGAAGGAGGCAGGAGATGTCTGAACTGCAAAAGCAATTAGATGCACAGTGTTTCAGAACTTTATTTCAACGGTTCAGTGTTTTTGCCACAGCACATGTACAATTTTTATGGAAAGCAGATAATACTCATAAAAATATCTGCTTCATTAAGACTTGATTTCCTGCAAAGATTTTCCCAAGTGCAAATTTTCAATCAGTTCCAGACACAATCTTTTGCAAATGGCATCAAAACTGTTGATTTTATTTAAAACAAACAAAGAAACTATCAAAAAAAACATTTCCACTTACTGAATCATAAAATGCTTCTGAGCGTTTAGATTCAGTATCTTATGGTTAAGAAATACTACTGAAGATTACCTAAAAACCAGCTCAAAAATATGACCAAACCAGAAAATAAGTGACTATGATTTATTAAGTGATTGAGGTGCAGAAATGACCTTACAACCCTTGAGATTGTAAGGAAGGTATGTATTAACAGTGCTGGACACACGGGGGAACAGTAGTTCTCTAAGTGTTAATTAGTTCATTGTTAATTAGTTAATTCCCTGTATCATGATGAGGCTGGTAATTCTGTTAGATCTGAAAATTTCTTTGCCTTGCTATTAGAAGGAAACCTGGTCTGTCTGTAACCACAGCGGTGTGATCAGAAGATCAGGGAGTGATTTGGTCATAGCTTATATATATCTACAAAAAACACCGATAACACGCTCTCAGTCCCACAGACAGTGACACAATGAACAGCCCTGGCTGAAGTGTTAAGGCAGATGAATTCAAACATAGGGGCTGTGTTTTTATTAGCAATGGTAATTACTTGTTCATACAACTTAGCTGTGGTTATGCAGGCTCTCTGCCACTGGTGGTTTTTAAACTAAAAGTGGATTTTCTGGTCTTTGAATTATCTCCTCCAGTTTGAACGCGAATTACGTCAGAGGAGGTCTGTGGTCTGTCTGGTGGGGAGGTCAGAACAGATTATTATACCGGTCCCTTTTCACAACGGATTTCACAAATGCGGGTAATATACTAAAGTATGTTTTATCTGCAATAACATCTTTCTACATATGGCTGAAAAAATAGTTTTGCTGAAGTCCAAGTATGGCTCGAGTTTGGTTCAATAAGTTCATTACAATACTGCCAACGTTTCCAAAGGACAAATTCCCACAGAGCTGGAACTGGGATCCGTATGCCTGACAGGATATGGCTCACTGAACTGTAAAAGGGGAGAAGAGGGACTTCACAGCAATAAATACATCCAAACCTCACTGCACATTTTCGTCAAACCCAGAAAAAGGGACATCAGACCTGCAGGAGTGGTAGGAACTGAAAGAAGCTCCTGGCACACAGCGTGGAGAAGGGACTTAGGGAGGGGACACGGAATGAAAGAGGGGACACGAGGAGAGGGAAGGAGACAGAGGTTCCTCACATGCAGACCATGTCTCATCAGGAATCTGCTTGCACAGGACAGAAAGACTCTGTCATGACGGTCACTTCTAAGACACAATGTTATAAGTCATCCCTCTTCTTATACTCCTATCTGGAGAAAATCAAAGAAATTTCTGAAATCCTTCCTCTCTGGTTCTCAGCTGTGCAACAGTATGTCTCCCACAGCTGAGACTCTGGGTTCTTTTTTAGCATGTCCCAGATATTTGGTGGATAACCTGAAAGATAAGGAGGTCAGTGAAATCTTTGATGAATTTCAACATTTTTATAAATCCATTTAGCACCTAATATTTTTATACAGCCTTCAATGGCACTTATGCATATGGTTGTAACTTTGATTAACGTCCAGCTTTCATCCATATGTTAGGACAGAAATAGCATTTAAATTGAAGATTTGTAACTTGAATTCAACATTGCAGATATTCAGTGACTAAGTAAAGGAAATGCCTGTATCCTGTTTCCAGTTCATTACATCATTTCCGTCTGCACAGGTTTACTTTGGAGCAACATATCAAAATAAATTCAGTAACAGCAATAACGCTTTGTACTGTTACAGTACTTGCCACAAGCAAATTAAATAACCACTCCTCTTCAAACACTTTAGCACCACCCTGGATTTAGGATCTTACGGGCTGGTGAGAGATATTAAATAACACGTCTCAAACCATTCTTGACATCTGTTGCTGAAGCAGGAATAGACGGCAAGTCTCCTGAGTATTTACCCATTCATTTCGCCACAAAATGATCGTTTCTGTCTGCGATATGAGTTCTTCAGTCAAGAGATTTCAATTACACAGCCCATGCACACAATTCACATTTACCCTTGGATTAAAACCAGCATTCGATTCAAAGAAGCACCGACTTCTTTTTTTATTATTATTATTATTTTTATTGGAATTTAAACTAATGATCTTAGACAGACTTGACAGTGCAAGACAAAGGTTGGCAGCTCACATTTGGAAAACCTCTAACAGCATTAGCTTGCCCCAGTGCCCTAGACATTCAGAGGACTTGTCCAGGGCAGCTGAAAAAGGTGCCCATTAGGATGAAATAGTGTACCAAATCAACTGCTATCTACAAAGATTTCACTGACCTTCTTATCTTTAAGGTTATCCACCAAGTACCTGGAGTACTGCATCCAGCTCTGGAGCCCTCGGTGCAGGAAAGACATGGACCTGTTGGAGAGGGGCAGAGGAGCCCCAGAAATGATCAGAGGCTGGAACAGCTCTGCTGGGAGGACAGGCTGAGAGAGCTGGGGTGTTCAGCCTGGAGAAGAGAAGGCTCTGGGGAGACTTTATTGCAGCCGTTCAGTGCTTTTTGAGTACTATATAAGCACCTATAAGAAAGATGGGGACANCTTTGAAGGTCCTTTCCAACTCATCTGTTCGGTGATGCTGTGGTTCGATGATTATACATCCTCATCTAAGAAAAGTCCTCACAACACTCACAGTATCTCCAGCTTAATTGGAAAAATATAAACTCCCTCCAGAAAAATCCTGGATAAAACTAAGTACTACGAAGCTCTTAATTGCTAGTTTTTTTCTATTATGTTGGTGTCATTTGCAGCCACTCAGTACATCTAAGGTTAGACCCCAGACCACGTTCTCATCATTAAATCTGGAGCATTTTGCTACTGTCCTTAACAGCAGTAGGATTGTTCCCTTAAATTTCAGTGCTGAGAGATAATGAGGGACTTTCATCTGCATTGAAAATGAGGATTAAACACATATTTATAGAAACATGGTTTTCTCGTGCTGTGCTGGATCAGGGCCAAGATATTCTGCACGCTGCAGCATGACACCATCTGGGGCATATTCTCAACCCCACAAAACCCAGTAACACTATCAGAAACAGATTTTTCCCTACGATTTTAATCTAATGGAAATCAGTGCCTATTGCCCAAGATGCAGTAGGGTTAATATGGCTGCCAAGATTATTCTACTACTGTCAGAATCGCACATCTTTCAAGAGATGTCATGAAGTGGATGTTTTAGCTGGTACAATTTCCCCAACATTTTATAACAAGCTATTATAGAGCAAGTATCTTTTTTCTTTTTCCTTTTTTTTCCTTTTTTCCTTACAAAGGCATGCATTAGAGTTTGGAGGTCAGGCACTTACCTGGAAGATTTGTGGAAACTGAAGGAAATAAAATTAATCCCTCAAGAATAAGCCTGTGCATTCGAACTTGCAATGAGAAACAACAGTTTACATGGTTCTGTCAATAGCCTCTGGGTGCTCCAGGGAGGAAAACTACAGCAACAGTTCTATAAACAATTAGAATTTGTATTTTTGGCTACTTCAATCTATTCTCTTGGAATTTGGCAATTGCTCAAATAAATTGGTATTTTTTTCCCCAAAAGAAAGACTGATTGGATTATTTAAATATGGTACAGCACATTCCAGCTGCCCGTGCTTACCAAAGATTTCCCCATTTACTTGTAACAGGCAAATATATCCTTTTCCTCTTTACCTCCGAAATACTTTTTACCTTAAAATATTTTGGAGGGAAGGAGAAGAGAACTGTTGCATGCTACATCCTAGGAGATTTCTGTGTTTAATAGCATTTAGATCTGACTTTTACCTTATCTGTAGGAAATACGGAGCTGCTGTGCCATTCTCCTTTTTATCCTCTGCCCTCAATTTTCATACTCTCTGAAATGAGTTCAGCTGCCATCTGTAATTCCACTTCTGGCAAGTTGAATGTCAGAATTCCTGGGGTTTTTCCAACGTCAGACAGCCCAAGGGAAATGACCATTAGCTTATTCAAATGTCAAGGGATGTGACATTTTCTACCATCAATACATCACCTTTCAGCATGTGAAACTTTGAAAAGCTTCATGTCTCCAAAGCAGAGAGAGCTTAAAAGTAGCTTCTAAATTTTTCCCTCTCCCAGGAGAAATGCATGCTTATGCACAAGTTCAAGAAGAGCTGAGAAGACAAAACTGTCTTCAACTCCGTCCACGCTAGAAAAAAAGCATATGCNATCCTGGATAGAACTAAGTACTACGAAGTTCTTAATTGCTAGTTTTCTTCTATTATGTTGGTGTCATTTGCAGCCACTCAGTACATCTAAGGTTAGACTCCAGACCACATTCTCATCATTAAATCTGGAGCATTTTGCTACTGTCCTTAACAGCAGTAGGATTGTTCCCTTAAATTTCAGTGCTGAGAGATAATGAGGGACTTTCATCTGCATTGAAAATGAGGATTAAACACATATTTATAGAAACATGGTTTTCTCGTGCTGTGCTGGATCAGGGCCAAGATATTCTGCACGCTGCAGCATGACACCATCTGGGGCATATTCTCAACCCCACAAAACCCAGTAACACTATCAGAAACAGATTTTTCCCTACGATTTTAATCTAATGGAAATCAGTGCCTATTGCCCAAGATGCAGTAGGGTTAATATGGCTGCCAAGATTATTCTACTACTGTCAGAATCGCACATCTTTCAAGAGATGTCATGAAGTGGATGTTTTAGCTGGTACAATTTCCCCAACATTTTATAACAAGCTATTATAGAGCAAGTATCTTTTTTCTTTTTCCTTTTTTTTCCTTTTTTCCTTACAAAGGCATGCATTAGAGTTTGGAGGTCAGGCACTTACCTGGAAGATTTGTGGAAACTGAAGGAAATAAAATTAATCCCTCAAGAATAAGCCTGTGCATTCGAACTTGCAATGAGAAACAACAGTTTACATGGTTCTGTCAATAGCCTCTGGGTGCTCCAGGGAGGAAAACTACAGCAACAGTTCTATAAACAATTAGAATTTGTATTTTTGGCTACTTCAATCTATTCTCTTGGAATTTGGCAATTGCTCAAATAAATTGGTATTTTTTTCCCCAAAAGAAAGACTGATTGGATTATTTAAATATGGTACAGCACATTCCAGCTGCCCGTGCTTACCAAAGATTTCCCCATTTACTTGTAACAGGCAAATATATCCTTTTCCTCTTTACCTCCGAAATACTTTTTACCTTAAAATATTTTGGAGGGAAGGAGAAGAGAACTGTTGCATGCTACATCCTAGGAGATTTCTGTGTTTAATAGCATTTAGATCTGACTTTTACCTTATCTGTAGGAAATACGGAGCTGCTGTGCCATTCTCCTTTTTATCCTCTGCCCTCAATTTTCATACTCTCTGAAATGAGTTCAGCTGCCATCTGTAATTCCACTTCTGGCAAGTTGAATGTCAGAATTCCTGGGGTTTTTCCAACGTCAGACAGCCCAAGGGAAATGACCATTAGCTTATTCAAATGTCAAGGGATGTGACATTTTCTACCATCAATACATCACCTTTCAGCATGTGAAACTTTGAAAAGCTTCATGTCTCCAAAGCAGAGAGAGCTTAAAAGTAGCTTCTAAATTTTTCCCTCTCCCAGGAGAAATGCATGCTTATGCACAAGTTCAAGAAGAGCTGAGAAGACAAAACTGTCTTCAACTCCGTCCACGCTAGAAAAAAAGCATATGCTTTGAAGTATGAAAGCCCACACATTGTAAAGGCATCATGGAGACAGAATAAAGGAAAGGTACATCTGTATTTTGCTGGTCAAAACGAATGCACTGTTCTTTGCCCTTATACATACGTGGTTTTCAATCACGCAAAACATCTTTTCACCCCAAATCAAGAAGCTGTAGTCATAATTACTCCACGTACTGTATTTAGTATAAAAATGTCTCTGCATGAACAGACTCTGCAGAATACTGTGATTTGAGCTCTTCAGGTTGTCCTGAGAAGTCAAAGGAGTATCTGTATTTTGCATGTAAAAGTTACAGCAAAGAAGGCAGAAAACATCCTCAATTTAAAGGTATTATCTCTCTAAAAAAATCTGGGAAAACAAAGCTGTGGTTTTATGCTATGGACCGTGCTTCATGGAAGATCTGAATCATCCTTGAAAAACCAACTTGCCTGCCTGCTGATGGTAGCAGAAGCATAACATGGCTGTTTTTCTAACTAAGGCACATGAATTGCTGGGCTTTTGACCTGGTCAGTGACACGGTTCTCTCTACATCCACATATTAAGAAAATGGGATTACAATGGGTCGCACTGAAGGTTCTGTAGAGCCAAGGATTTTTCACTGCTTAGAGCACGCAGTGCTGCTTTCTGGACACATGCATAAAAAATAAATAACAGAAAATAAATAAGATTGCATGGTTAGTGCTCCAGAGCTGCCAACTTTTGCTGTTTTATTGAGGCCTGAGATATTTACTGATTCACTTAAAGTCACAGCTCCTTGGGTCTGGTGACTATATGGCAGTTTTATTTTCATTTTTTAAAAATGTTTCTATTTTTTATGGCTGGAGAAGAAAGCTTGAAGCTTGAAAATTATGAAGACAAATAAAAAAGGAAGCCAAGAATACAGTGGGAGGTGGGAGGAAGAACTGGGTTTTCAATGATCTGACAACCTACTGCATTTATCTCACGCATTTGGAGGGGGTCTATGAATCCCAGATTTTGAATGTGCAGAATGTGCAGTGCTGGAGTGGGAGATTGCTATTAAACAGCCCAAAATACACATAGTCCAAACAGATCAGATGCATTTTGGAAAGGACAAGCCAAACAATCCTCCTAATTTCATGAGTTTCCCTTGCTGTGAGATTAGTCCTTTGTGCAGATAGTGGCTTACTTAAAATGGACAGGAATATATTAATTTACAAGGGCTGATCCCCAAATGAAAGGAGTGGCTACTCTGGGAGAGTGGTCCCAGCTGCAATCTTCATTGCCTTGGCCATAGCAGATGCTGCAAGGAGGAGTTTGTTCCATTCTCTCTACTGGCTCTAGAGATAAGGAGCACGTTTGCCCAATGATGCTTCTTCACTGCCATAAGAAACTGCTTAGGGGAGAAAGTTGCAGAAGAGTGTCCACTTCGACCCAACCAAAAGGATCTCTGATCCCCACACAGTGAAATGTTCCCAAACATACCACCAGCTACCAATTGAGGATGATCTGCTCATGCAGAAAGCAAGAAAACGTGGAAATTACAACGAATGAGTGCGTTGGGTCAAAATTTAGTGGGCCCAGGCTTGGTGAGAAACACGACCATTTTTAGAGAAAAGGGGTGGTGTTCTGGCTCTGGAATTGGTGAGATCTTTCGGGTGGAGCACTTTCTTAAATTAGTAAAGTATATTTCACCATGTTTCTAAAGAAATCCCACTCAGGTGGTGATACTGTGCTTCCCCCAATAGAGCAAGGGAATTAAGGGAGATTTCATGATGCACAGGTGCTGTGCAAGGTTTCCAAGGTGGAAGAACCAGGACTAATGCTGGAATTAGCTCAGGAGATGTCTAATTTCAGGAGGTTTGGGGTTTTTGTTGTTGCTGCTGTTGTTTGTTTGGTTTGGATTTTGTTCTGTTGTTTTGTTTTGTTTTGTTTTCTGTGTATGCTTCCTTGTGCAATGGTGGGCAAGCCAATTAATCAGTCTGGACTTCACTTTCCCCATACTTAAGAAAAGGTTTTCCCTTTTCTTCAATCCCTTCCTGATGTTCTTCAGAACAGGAATTCTCTCTTTGTCCATACTAGAAATGTGGGACCACATTTTTGTTTCACTGTGTGCCATTATTGTGTAAAGACAAAGCAACAATTTGCAGGCGCACAGACAGTAAGGATTTTTTGATGGCATGTTGTCTCTCACAAGCAACTTGCTGATGACTTGTTCTACTGTTTCCTATCCTCATATGCTGAAGATACAAAGGGGCTTGTTTGCAAATTTCAACTCTCTCTGCTCAGACAAAAACACTGGAAAACGTACCACTGGGTTATGAACCAGTCAGTGCGAAGAAAATGTGCTGGCTGGCTCTTTCTGTCACCGTGTCTGTGATAGGCATATTACACATTTCCAGCCAAAAAACTGAAAAAAAAACCAAACATAAATGCTCAGCACATTGAAACAAAGTGAAAGCTTTTTCCATGATATATTTAGCCTCTAGAAACATTTCAAATTAGGGGCTTTTGTTTTGTTTTCTGTTTCATTTGTGTGTGTGGAATATACAGCAAACAACATAAAGGATAAGTAGTTAAAAGGTAATTTTAGGGCACAGATCACTCGAAATTTTTAGGTAATTGAAAACCGTACTTTCGAAAAGTACATTTTGTATACAGAAAACCTTATTTGCCAGCTATTATGATGATCATCTGTCTGTCTGGAAAGCACCATTCCTGAACCCAGGGTGAGGTCCTAGAGCTGAAGTCATCAGTTCAGCTGAGATTTCAGCCTGCAGAGGGTAAGTAGGAAGATTTCTGAGAAAAGCAAATCAGAAAACATGACATTTCCTGACACTGCTCTCCAAAGCTACTGAAGGTGCTCTGACCACGCAGGCACAGCTGCCAATCTCCTCTGAAGTACAAGCGTCTCATCTTCAGCAGGGTCACTCAGGGCCCGAGTACTGATCAGAGCCTTCCAAGATGGCCTCAGGTTGCGCCAGGGAAGGTTCAGATTGGATATTAGGAAAAATGTATTCACAGAAAGGGCTGTGAAGCTGTGGAACAGGCTGCCCGGGGAAGAGGTGGACTCACCACTTAAAAGACGAGCTTAAAAGACATACAGATGAGACTCTTAAGGACACGGCTTAGTGCTATATTTAGGTTAGGGTTGGACTCGATGATCTTAAGGGTCTCTTCCAACCAAAATGATTCTATGATTTTACCTTACCTGCACTAAAACGAACAGAGGTAACCTAGGTTAGATTGCACTGAGGTTGGTTATTGGATGTTGGACTCAATGATCTTAAAGGTCTTCTCCAACCGAAATAATTCTGTGATGTGTAGGTGTTTGGGTTTGTATCTCAGCATCTTCAGCATGACTGTGCAGACTGGTCCATAGTGCCATTGAATGCCAAGGCCAGAGAAAGTTAAGGTCATCTGCACTTCAGAAGATCGTGCACCAACTGACCAACCATGTGCTGGTTTCAGAGGGAAGTTTTCTTGCTATTTAATTCACGAATACCTAAATAGGCTTGTGTAATCATTTGTTATACTTGCCTGACAAGTATAAATATACATTTACAAACACTTGTGGTGGCTCTCAGACTTTCTGGGTCAACACAGCTTCAAAATCCTTACAGGTGACCACATGCCATTATATCTAGCTATTGGTTGAAGGCATCGTGTTCAATCCTGCTCAGAATGGTTGCACAAGCTGTCGGTGGGCCATTTCCCTTGGGTCACCACACTACAGTTTTGAGATTACTAAACCAGCACAAAATCCTGCAGCATCACTGCTGAGCATGGATTCTGACACTGAGACTGGAAGTCAAAGCAGCAACATGGAGGTAACTTCTCCATGCCCCTGATTCTGTAATTAATGAGAGGGGCTTCAAAACTGCTAAGCACTACCACAGCTGCCCCTGCTTTGATTTCAGTAAAACATGATTAGATGTGCCTTCACACTAACGATAAGCCCTTCACTCTAATGACATACGGTGAATGAAGAGATTAGCTGAACGGCTAGCCTTTGTGGTGACAAGAATGACAAATGCATCATTTCAAAATTAAACGTCTACAGACACAACAGCAGAAAAGGAAGAGCCAGAACCACAGCTCAGAGCATGACGCTGGGGAAAGGACAGTCGTGTGCTACGGGTGCACCCCACACAGCCTCTGTGTGCCACCACGCAGCTCTGCTCCTGTCTCACAGCCCAGTTTCCCTCTGTCCCGTCACTTCAGACCCTTCTTCCTGAATCCCTTCATCGCAGCTTGACATCTCAAACAGAAGCAATTTCACCAAGGACAGAGACTATTCGGATACTTGAAGCGAATCACGCGTGGCTTGGCTTCCTCCTTCAGCAGCGGGATGGAAGGCGTAAATCCCATCTGTCTGTGGGTACAGGGCTGTAAAACCTCACCCCATACAAGAGGCCACACTGGAACACCCAAGGGGCTCATCCAGTCTCGGAGGCTACGAATATTCAGCTTCAGTCCGGTAAACAGCTACAAGTCAACGAGGGGTTATACATTGAGAAGGTGCACTTAAGATATTGAGAAAGCACAGGAAGCCATGAAAGGACAGGAGTAAACAAGGCTTCAAAGATGGAAACATGCAAAACATTTAATAATTAATAAATGACCACAACAATTACAGCCATCTAGTGGGCATATGTATGAAGCCATGAGCTGTCAACAAAGTGGTATCCCTTTTATTACTGGAAAGTATGCCTCTTTCAAGCTCTGATCTATGCTCCTAATTAATTTACCCACCACAGGCACCCAGGAACATGATGCTATGCAGAACAACGGCTGAGCCACAAAACTGGGATTATTTTGCAAACCACTTTTAAGTTTGAAGGTGTTTCCATCAAGGGCTTTGGCATGTCTCTGCTAATAGTGTAAACATGGGCTGTAATTGCAACAATCCTTCAGCATTTTAAGTGCAGGAACAAGAAAAAAAGCTCTACTTCTTCATGAACACTTTGCCTTGAATTTCATCAGCAGGGGATGCATGTATTATTCAATCATACACCTACCACCATTATGAAGTTGCTCTTAATTATACTACAAGTGGAACCTCTCAGGTAATCAGAATTCAGGGCTAATGCATAGCTATTCCCCCATCAATTTATAATAGACACAATTAATCCAATTTAGAATTTCAAGTTTTTAGTGATTATTAAATGCAAACAAGTGTTCATTTTTTTTGCTTGGGGGTGGACATTTTCTTAAGTACGTCTCTTTTTATGGCTCAGTACTGTATAAAGTAACAATTGCCACAAAACCAGGAAGAATATTAAGATTAAGGAATCATGACAGAGCAAGAACTTGAGCATACTTGGATTAAGCCATATGGGGATTCACTTACCCATCCTTCCTCTAACCAGCTGGGCAGTCACTTTCGCTTACCTTGTGCCTCGATTGCTCTTCTGCCTTTGTCTTGGGAACTATTTTCATCAAAATGCTGAAAATAGACAGGAATGACCTAGCGACAGATCCTCTGTTACCAACCAGCACTTTGGCACCTCTTTTGTTTCCTGAATTCCTACTAAACATGAAAGATCCAGTGATACGCTTGTGAAATTCCTTGAAGGGAGCAACCATATGCTGCTCTCAAACAGCAAACCAAAGCTCATAGCTTATGGCAGTGTGGCTCCCAGGGGAAGAAGAAAAAAAAAAAAAAANAAAAAAAAAAAGGCAAAACAAAGTTGTGTATAGAATCAAAGAAAAGTCCTTCTATGACTGAAAAGCTGTTACATCTCTGGAAGCAAGGATTGCTCAGAAAAAAAAAGGTATCTCTTTTCCTTCCTAAGTTTAAAATATAACATACCTATATAATTTTAACATTAAATTTCAGATGTATTGCTGTGTGTTTACGTATTATTCTACTACCAACAAAACATATTAATTCAAGGATTTTGCAGGTCTTTAGAAACATAGATTAAATCTCCAAAAACCGTTTGTGTCGTGCTCACTGTATATTTATAGATGGTGCATCTATCAGTATCTTGATTTCCTTCACATTGTGCCTTTATCTAAAAGAAACCTTAAGGAAAAAATAAATGCATAAATAAATAAATTAACCCCTTCCCTGCCCCACAAAAACAACTTTTCTCTCAGGGAGGCAGAAGGAATAGGTGGGCAGAAACTGGAGACAGAAGTCACAATTATTCCAAGGAATCTCAGCTCTCGGTATTTTTAGACATCTCTGGCTGTCACAACTGTGAAGAAAACCCAAGCTGAGCTTCACTAGCACAGCAGTGTGGGCTTGGAACAGCAGAGGAGCCTGAAACAATTGCTCCAAGAAACACAAACTGCTGCACTCCTCACAGCAAAGATGCTAGCTCAGATGCTTATATGCTAACATTGTTAACTGTTTCACGGCCCATCAGAGCGTAGCAGAAAGCATATGAAGCTCTTCACAGCTTGTGCTGAGTGCCTTTCCCTTTCACGTTGTCCTCCAGCAATGCCCAGAAGACCCTGCAAAGGAGCAGCCTGTTTGCCTCTCCAGTACATGTGCTGCTGATGAACCAGGCTCACCCATCCGCTCCCCTGTTCTGCCATGGGACACGGCTGAGTTGGATGGAAATACCTGATCCTTTCCAGAACAGCTCAGATACATCAGCACAGGAATTCATCCAGAAGAGCCGATCCACGTCGAAGCAGCACCAAGCACTTGGGCCCAAAGCTGCCCATCATTAGCTACAATGCTTCCAGCTTCCAGAGTACGGACAGGACCAGTTCATTGTGCAGTTGGTTATCTCCATGAAGTCCCTGGTAGGTGGCTCTGCTACACCCTCTGGGTCTTGATGAAGCCAATCTCCTTCCTGCTACATGGGGAGAGGGTCCACCAGATGATGCAAAAATGTAGCAACTTCAAGAGGTTAGACAAAGAGCAAGTGCTCTCCTTTATTTTTTATTAAGATACACTCATTTGTTCCTTTATTTGTGAGGCTTTCCATTAAATATCTCCAACGCCTACCACTCTTAGAGGTACAGGCCTTGCTAATGCAGTGAAAGAATGGGTAAATGGGGCTGCTTCTCTTCCCAGAAAGCAACAATAGGAACAACATCCTGCTCCTTCGCATTGCCAGCTATTATGGTGTGTTATTACACTGGCAGAAGCTTAGAGAAAAGTTAACTTACAATGCTCAGAGAAAGCAACAGCTGAAAAGATTAATACTTGTGATGGGTTGCCTAGAGGCAGGATGAAGCTGCACTGGTGGGACCAAAATCTATATAAAGACTGCTGGGATACTGTGCTTTTAATTAAAAAAAAAAAAAAAACAAACTTGAAGGAAAATATTTTTTTTATCACTCTAACTTTTCTTTAAGCTTAGTTTGATACTCCTTAAATCTATCTTTAAAGATACTCATGATCAGCTACAGATGATCTACTCTGGCTTTAAATCAAGTTCGCTCGACCCACAGTTTTTAAATATTTCCTTCCTCTTTAAAATGAAATCATTAAGCCTTTATATTTTTTAAAATTCCATATCTCTGCAGCCAAGCACTATGCAGAGGGGATGTGGCCTCTCCCTATAAGGCATCACCCTGAGATGTGTACACATCAGCCACCCTATATCCTGTGCTATGGGTCATGCGTTCTTCTCTGGAACAATGGTCGATAAAACGTCTAACAGTCATTGTATGCGCAAGCACAGGAGAAGTACGGAGATTATTTTTTTTCTTTCTGTATGTTGCATTAGCAAGGCAGTATCTACCATCCTGGATCCGGATCTGGTGCTCAGATACCAAAATCATGTTGTGAATTAGAATGGCCACACAAGAATATCTGAGGGACTGAGAAAGTGTCTAGTGGTAAAAGAATGGCAGAGTTCAATCCACTAATCAATGAAAATAATTGAGAAATTACTTAAAAGCTGCACTGCTCCACAAGGGTACCCAACATGAACTACAAAAACCTCTTTATCCTAGCAGAAATAAGCAAGACATGATCCCATGGAAGCTAAAGGATAAAAAAACAAAATGAAAATACAGTAAGGCACATTTTTTTTAAACACTGAGAGTGCTTAACCTCCTGAACAAACTATCAGAGGAAGTGGTGAACTCCCTGTCATTTGGTGCCTTCAAAGTATGAATCTACATCTTTCTGGCATCCGTGCCTCAGACAAACACAAGTTTTGGGCTCCATCAAGGGTAATGGAATGAAATGTAATACCCTGCTATGTGCAGGAAACTCGGTGATTTAAAGGTCCCACCTTGCCTTCAGCTTTCTGCATTCAGCTGCTCATAACTATAGCCTGACTAAGGGCTAACATTGTGTTGAAAAGTATCCTGTTCCTTTTTACCTCTGTGTATGTGGATGTGGGTATAACACCTACAGGAATTAATCTTCCATGTTGTATTGTTTCACGGAAGTCGTGCAGCCATTTCAATGTAAAAGAGAGCAGCACAAAATACAAAATATTCTTTTGCCAGCTGCACAGGCCTTGATGCAATTCTGAAAGACACATTCAGCTGGCACATTAAGTGAGATGTCATATCTGCTGCAGAAGCACAAGGTATCCTCACTATAGGGACCCCTCAATGCATCAGATGCTCTAATATTTAAGCCCCTCTGCTGCCATGAGTGCAAGGCTGAGGCATGAGTCTAGGGACTTCCCTGACTTTAAACACTGGTGTTGTACCTCAGTAAGTTTCTCCAAAACAAGGAACAACACAGATCTAGATGGCAAATTTGGTTTTAGGGCATGCCCTGTAGGGTCAGCACAGTTGCAGCCATGTGGCAAACACAAAGTCACTCGTCCTGTTCAAAGCTTTTCTAAAGAGCTGAAATGGTAAAATCAATCAGTTGAACTTCATATCCATGTAGCTATCTTTCATCCATGCAGTTCCACCACTGGACCTTTTTCTGCTGCCTGCAGTCTTTCTCAGCCTATATTGACCCATTGCCTTATTCTTCTCAGGTCTTCTTGCCACTTTCCGCCCCTGCTATCCAGATGTCATTATTTTCACAGCCACTTTCAAGTCCATGTCTTTTCCCAGTCATTTGGAAAAACTTGGTCTGCCTTTGCCTATCAGAACTACGTCAATCCAAGGTACCGAACTGCTCAATGGACATTTTCATTGCACATTGCTGAATCAATTAACTTTTCACCTGCTCAGTACCCAGCAGCGTGGCCCAACTACCCAGTGGCTCTTACAGACAGACAGAAGTTAGGGCCAGACTTGACCCATAGCTGTGAACTTCGGAGCCTAAGCTGAAGCAGATGCAAAAGCAACGCTGGCATCATACACCTGCAGTCTGGTCTTCAGAGATGTTTTTCAGGCAGCTATAGTTGAAGCTGGAGTCAATTCTTTTAGTCTTGGTTGTAAGGTATTGCTGTGATGACAGGATCCCTTGTCAGAGAGAGGAGGTAACTTAGAAAAATTACTCAAACTGCTTTATCTGTCATCTATATTATTAATACGGTACGCGTCTTTTCAAAGAAAAGCCAAGGTTAAATGGCGAAATTACTTTAAGAAGATAATAGACATTGTAGGAAATAGGGCTGGAAAGGATCTCAAGTGCCATTTGCAAACACCTTCACCTACAACCTGTGAGAAAGAGGAGGACAGTGGCTATTTTCAAGACTTTTTCAAGAATAAGACATAATTCACCATAGTCCTCTGCAGGACTGGAATCTTCCTTACAAAAGTATGTGGCTCTATGAGGCATGTCAGATTTATCTTGAGTATTGGTCACCCCACCACTCCACACCAAAAATAAACGCAGCATTGCATGCAAGTTTTGAGGAGAATGTGAGACATTTTTAGACTCTGAGTTTACGTACACTACGTGCACTTCAAATTAGCGCTGTATCTACATGCAAGTTGTTAAATCCAGTCCATCTTTTCCTTGCTTGATTCTCAGAATGCCACAGAAATGCAAAAAGATGTTAGAAAAGGCTGAACAAGGGTTACCTTTTATAACATGTAAGGATGTGGTTTCACAATGCAAGGTGTTGCAACTGGGAAAGAAACCCAGTTTCCTGAAGGAGTTGACAGGATGATCCCACAAGAGCTCTGTCAGCAGGAGGAGAGGCAGCACACCACAGTCTGGGGATGCAAAAAATACCCTGTGAAAGGGGGAGGAAATATTTGAGGCCAAATTCCTTGTAATGTGAAGCTCTAGTGAGGTTTACAAGGCATGGCAAAAATTTAGGCAATTGTGCAATATGAACAAGAAGTGAATTTGGAGAAACACCTTGAAAGCAGAGGGGAGGTCCAGCTTGCTATACCTGTATTTTCTAATTCAACTGCACAAAAACAGTACACAGCAGGGAAACACAGTCCTAGAGACCAAGGAGAAAATTGTGAGTCATCACAATTGGATTTGGTATACATTTTATTATTATATTTCTATTTAAAATAAACAGGAGAAGTTAGGAGAAAGGTAGCAAAAGCAAAGAAGAATCTATCTTTAAGAAAGGAGGCAGCCAGATGGAGCTTCAGGTTTCCCAAACCAAGCCAGGCCAGTTGCAGGCTCAATCTAATGTTGTTGCAGCTTCCTAGTTTAGTGTCACTATCTGAGGCACTAAAACAGCTGAGGAGGAGCATGGGTTTAAGTATACTCAAGGGCTGCCCTCCATGGGTTTCTTCTGCTTGCTACCAATCTAATAATTAAGCAGTTAATCCTGCTAACGCATTGCTTGTTGCTTTAATTTCAAGCCTGTCTAGCTCCTTAAAACATAATTCAGTAAATCTGACAGGCAGAAAAAAAATGCTTTTTCAAAAAAAAAAAAAAAAAAAAAAAGCTTTCCTCTAAAGCACTGACATAGGTAAAACCCACTGAAGTGGCTGAAACACAAAATACAAGCGTGAATCCCAGAAAATGGGCTGTTTCCCACTGTGCTGCAAAGGTCAGGGATACACCAAGAGCCTTTCGGCTGGTGTGGGTCACTTAGACATGATCAAGAGGCAGGCACTGAAGAGGAAATCCATACCAGTAGACAAAATCGATACTAAAAACACTGTCACAAAATCTGAAACATAAATTTTTTCCTCAATTTGCAGCATGTACTCTACTAGCTAGGATGACTCTCTTTTTCTCAAATCTGTTGATTGCTTTTGAGTTATAATTATTTTTAATTGATGTTTAAAGATATTTATACTCTTAAAGAATCATGATTTTTCAGGATAATTAGCTACTGATTTCCAGAAACTGAGGAATTATTTACCAGCAAACTGCAGTGGCATCAAACAGAAAGCTGTTTCTTTCACTCTATACTCATTTTAGTCTATCAGCAGTGTTCATCAAGACTTGTTTCTGGTGTCTGGAGTAGTGTTTGTTGACAATGCATGTCCCAAAACTGGAACTTAATTTTCTCAGCATTTATTTTGAGTGGGGAGTCTCGTCATATGTGAACTTTGCATACAAGCAGCATAAACATTTCTTAAATACAGCACAGACACATCTTTTTTAACCAGCTACAATGCCTTCCATGAAAGGAACATCTTTTGTAGTTGATGCTTAGCCAGGCTTTGCATCACTGCTTACACAAAGCAGCCGGAACAAGGCAACAAATATTGACTCCAAAGAGTGGTGATTTCAGCCACCTACTTGTGACCCCCTGATAAGTGTTAACCCTCCCCATCTGGGCTGACCCACTAAAATGCCTTTTGCAGCTGCCATTATTTGTGCTTTTCACAGAAACACAGAATCACAGAATGGTTGGGGTTGGAAGGGACCTGTGGAGATCACCCAGTCCAACCCAGCTGCTAAAGCAGGTTCACCAGAGCAGATCACACAGGAAGGTGTCCAGGTGGGTTTGAATGTCTCCAGAGAAGGAGACTCCACAACCTCTCTGGGCAGCCTGGTCCAGGGCTCTGGCAGTCTCAAAGTAAAGAAGTTTCTCCTCATATACAGAGGCAACCTCCTGTGCTTTAGTTTGTGCCCATTGTTCCTCTTCCTGTCACTGGGCAACACTGAAAAGAGTCTGGTGCCATCCTCTTGACACCCACCCTTGAGTTATCTATAAGTACTGATAAGATCCCCCCTCAGCTTTGCCTTCTCCAGGCTGAACAGACCCAGCTTTCTCTATCTTTCCTCTTAAGAAAGGTGCTGCAGACCGCTCATCGTCTTTGTAGCCCTCCGCTGGACTCCCTCCAGTAATTCCTTGTCCTTAAACTGGGGAGCCCAGAACTGGACACAGAACTCAGATGCGGCCTAACCAGGGCAGAGTAGAGGAGGAGGACAACCTCCCTCGACCTGCTGGTCACACTTTTCCTAATGCACCCCAGGATACCATTGGTCTTCTTGGCCACAAGGGCACACTGCTGACTCGTTGACAACCTGTTGCCCACCAGGACTCCCAGGCCCTTCTCCACAGAGCTTCTCTACAGCAGGTCAACCTCTAACCTGTACTGGTGCACTTGCAACTAGTTGAGTTCCCTCAGAGACAGAACCTCCGAGAACGAGTTTTTCTCAAGCAATTCTGATCCCACCACTGGCTAGAGGATGAATTTCTGTCACTTCCCATCCAAGATACTTCCACTAGGGCAAAAGGCCAAAACTTCAGCCTAGGTTCTCTTCTGGTCTGGTTTGAGTTTGGCCTGTCTTCTGTACATTTGCCCAACACATCAAGCGTATGCTCCCAGATCCAATTTGTAACCAGAGGTTTCCTTCTGGAGGCAGCTGATTTACAGCAACATTGCAGCTCTCAGAGTAATCCCACTGCAGGGCAGCCCACCCCGTTTGCCACTGTCAGATGGATCCTTATCTTCATTGCAGGCCCAAACGTGGTGAAATAGCACTCGAAAGCCCAAAAGTGCCACTCTGTGTGCCAGCTATGTATCTCGTGGGTACAGGTTGAACTGAAGCAGTATTTGGGTGAACTTGCATAGTCTCTGTTGCACACACACGCAGGGAGAAAGCAGATCCCTGGGAAAAGGCTTATCCTGCACACTGGGGCTCTCTTGTCAGTCAATGAGCAGGGTGACAGCAGCAGGGTTAATCTAACTGTAGGTCACTTGTCACCAGAGTGGGGCTGGGAAGGACAGCAAACTCTGTTCATCCAAAAAAACCTCATGCCAGCACCTGGGCATCTTTGTGGTGCATGAACACTGCAATGTCCTCCCTCAAACAGAGAGTGCAGATGCCAGGCTTGCCTTTAGAAAGCGGCTTACCTTAATAAAATGGTGTGATTTTCCTTGGTCTTGGCACTCAGGAAGCATATTGGGCAAGCAGAAAGCCTGTGGAGATGATTCACTAGTGTTTGCATGTGGTTTGTCTAATTTCTTCTCTCTTTTTTTGGCTATTTTTTCAAGTCTTTTTTTTTTTTTTTTCTTTTTTTTTAATTCTACCAGCTGCTTTGTATTCTGCCACTTGCTACAGGAGAAAGCTGTTCCATCTTGCTAGGATCCAGTTCACTGCATAGACATTGCAGAACTGGAGCTGCAACCTGGTTTATTTTTCCAGTTTGCAGCTTTTGTTCAAAAAGCCAGCAGCAAGTCCCGAGGCACAGTGTGCCAGCACCAGAGACCATCAGTGATACAGAGGTGATTTCTGGAACACCTCTTTCATTTCTAATTAAACTCCAAAAATGTATTTATAACTTCCATTTTTTGCCGCTGCTGTGATCCATAAACAGAATAGACACCAAGCTGAAACTTGACAAACGATCCTTAGTTATTTGCAAGGAAAACAAAGTTTTGATCTTTCCTGGCCTTTCGATGCTAGTTCTATATTCTGATCATACTCATTTTTCAAAGAAAAGGGCCTGTTGGGATCAGATCCAGGAATATCTTCAGATTTGCATAGGAGTGGGAAAAGCAGGAGTCACACTCACCCAGGAAGTGAATTTAAAAATAACACTGGAGAAAATCCAGCATATTATGGTCAAGTGGGTAAATTTGGACAAAACTTGCTACATTTTTATCAACAAGCGGTGTGATTGGGGAAGCCCAGTCTCCTGAGGATCTGCACCTTGCACTTGTGCTCTCTGATGCCTTAATAACACTTGAGTTCATGTTGTGGCCCTTCTCCCAGGGATATTAACGGTGTCTCTCTCATCAATCCACCCTCTGTTATATTAGAACTTGTCAAGAAATAATCTCCTTGGGACCACTGCTAAATGTGATTGAAATTGCACAAGCCAAAAAAACCCTGGGGAAGAGAATGACAGATAGATGCAGAGAGAATATGAGCACAGAAGCCCTGCTTCAAAATGAAAGCAGGCTAAAAGCTGGCGTACTTGCATCCAAAGTGGTATCCTGCTAATTTAAATCTATCAGTGAACATTTCCAAGTGCACCAAAAAGCGCCAAAAGAACAGGTTGTTTGCTTATACAGGGAACGCCTTAACCATTTAACTAGCACTTTTGTCGACTGATGGGGAAATGCACTGTTACGTGGGCAATCAGTCTGGAAGATCACAAACACTCCTTCCAGATTTAAAATATGCAGGAGCACGAAAGAGTGTAAAAAAATGTAAATCAAAGGAACCAGCTTCTATCTGGATTGAATAAACGAAGGATCATTGAAAAATGACAGGGTTTGTGGGGAAACAGTAGTTCGAGAGTATGCTTACACATATGCTTATACACTTATATACACTTCTGCTTACAAACAGCGCCAGGAATGTTCCCAAGTGCTGGAACTCAGTCCTCTACACTGCTAGCTTGTCAGAGAGTCCCTGACATCACTCGTCCCAGGCCAAGTACCTTCTCCCAGCCATGGATCAGATGTTAGCACTGACCAAAGGCCAACAGACAGCTTGGCAGCAGCCTCACAGTTTTTTAAGATTAAAAAGAAGAAAAAGCTTAATAGCCTGGAGATGGCCCAGCCTGGCAGAGCAATGGTCCTCCAGCTGACCTCACCAGCCACACGGAGGGAGGCCACACGCTCCACACTGCAGCCCAGCACCAGACCAAAGGCTGATGGTGCCATGGGGAAATATGAGTATCACACCTCAGTGTCTGCACCGCTGCGAAAGAAGTACGTCTGGCTTTGTGAGAGACATCGTGCAGCTTGGGACATCACCTGGGGAGGGAGAAATGGGACACAAGTATCCATGTACAGATTCCCTCGTTCTCGCTTCATCAGTCTTTACAAGCACAGCCCGAGGGAAAGACCAGAAGCACCCTTGGTAGCAGCCCAGACCACATCAAGCTTGCCCAGTGTCCTGGAGGTGGCCCCAGGTATTAACAACATGCAATATCATATTCAGGGATAAACCATAAGGAAGGGCTGCCTACCAGCCTCAACACTGCACAACATCACTATGGGTTCTTCTTGAATGAGGACTCAAGCTGTTATACACAATTATTTTTTTTTAAACGGACAGAATTTGGTGAGACAGGACAGCACTAGCAGTCCTAGCTGTGATATAAGGTCTCCCTTCAAATCTATTTCCCCATTTCTTGCACTTCTCCTGCAGTCAGGCCCCAAACTCCAGGCCCCTTCCCAGCTACCAAGGGTATTTTCGAACCACAGTGAACTACCACAGCCACATCATGAAGACACTTTTGTCACTCTCTGTTCAGCTGCGTCAATATGAGGTTCAGAAATGTGTGTTTGCCCCATCATAGGGGGCCACTGGCTTTGACCACACAACAAGTGAACGTCCCTTTCTGGAAGTGAGAAGACCCTCCCTCCTGATTTAACAAGCTCATGCTCCTGCTCTGAGCTCAGAGAGGTGAGGGATCAAACTCAGTTCAAAATTAAGATTTTCAAATTTCAGTCAGTACCTATAGGTGTAGATGATGTCCAGTTGAAACAGCAAGGTGATGGGGCTGCGCTCCATAAGCATGGCTGTCCAAGCACTGGCGAAACCTTGTGTCCTCTCCTGTATGGTTGCTTTCTCCTTGAGGTGGGTTCCAGACTTCCCCCATCCGTTCCTTCTCCCACTCTTTCTCCCATGATGTCTCCACCTCCTCTCTTGTGCAATGCAAGACTATAATCCATACTGCACCTTCCCCATTATTTGTCCAACGTAGTCTCCAGCTCTTCCTGATACACTTGCCATCTCAGTCCTCCCAGTCTACACTCTCCCACCACTTATGCTCGTTTAAGCTAAAGGGCTCCTAGGAAAAATAAACAGCAAAAGGCTATTTTTATCTTTCCAAGGCCAGGCTTTAGTTTGGACTTTGAGCTCCTCTGAGCCCAGAGTGCTCTTACTTTCCAACCCTGACATCTGATGCTCACCTCAGCTAATTCAGTTTCCCTTCTTCCCACCAGTGAGAGCTTCAAAGCAGAAGCAACTTTCTGCCATATCATATATTCACCACACAAGCAGTACTGTTTAAAAAACCAGAGACTTAGCAGTGGGTTAATAAAAGGGGTCTAGGCAAGCTGGGTCAGTGGTCACATGAATTGTCTCCTGCAAAAAATTAAAAAAAATGCATGTTCTGGTATCTGAAGGGGCAGGGGCATACACACCAAGCTCATGTTGATTACCTCTGGCTGAAATGTATTGACAGCTACATTTACCATCCACTTCCACCTACACTATCTCTTGTTATCTCAGTAGAAAACTTCATTTTACCTGTTGCACTGCAAGAAGAAAGAAGCTTATTTGCAACAAGCCAAACTGCTCTCAGCCTTTTCAGCACTGTCACCTCTACCAGCTGGAAAATGTTTGTTTTATCTTAAAATTTTATTGCTAACTCACAGCACAGATACACAAGGCTTTCTCATCAGGCTTGATTAGGATGTTTTAACGAACGTTGCCTTCCCCATCCCATAATCATTCTCACATCAGCATTTATTTTCAGTCTTTGCCCTGGGCGGGGGGAAGCTTCACAAACATTAGGTCATCTGGACATTGTAGATAATATCTAGAGAAGAACATAAGCCATGCATTGATTAAAAAAATTGGCACTTTCTTTTTTGAATTGAATGATGAAACTATCGGGAATGAAAGGAAAGATTCCTAGCATCGCTTTAATGTTAGAAAGGTAACTAGCACAATAAGTAAGGAGAGCACGATAAGCAGGGAGTACATAAGGAAGTGCTTGAGTAGTGATGGGGAAATCTTAATCCCTTGCTGAAGGCATTTAAACTGAAGGTCTAAATTGCTTCCATGTTAATTTTGATGTTACTCTGTAATATCTGTGAGTGCTCTTCGGTGAAGCTCTAATACCTCTGCAAAAGTTAATGTTTTATATCCGATTAACTCAAATGGGTAAGATACGTTATAATGATGGCATGTGTTTAAGAAAGACAGGGAAATTAATGGTATGAGTACAACCCCCCTCCACCTTTTTAGGAGGAAAACCCATGAGACAAGGATTCTGCTGTTCTAATGCAGGCTCAGGTATGGGAAACCCTCAGCAATCCACTTAAGCTCTGTACTCACTTTCCCCAAACGCCATAGGAAGGGAATATTTATCCTTGGGAGATTATGGAGACTATTTTTTAATTTGCTTTTAACTAATTCTCATCTTTTGAAGATAGAAATCTTTACATGAGTTCTGGATACTGTTAAGTATACAAAAGCAATGAGTGGAAAAAAAAAATATTTTTGGAAGAGGTTTTTGCATCAAATGTTATATACTGTGTAAACCAAACAGACTAGGAACCATCCTCTTCTGACAGTCTTGAAATGTTTTGTGAACTCTTTGCAAATATTGCCTGAATTGCTTTTTGTTTGTTTGCTTACATTTTAGCTATTTGCATCTCTTTCAAACAGCCCTTTCCCTTAACAACACCAAGGACTTCATAGCTTCTGTAGTTATATTTCACTCTGTGTTCTGAACATTGTTTCTGTGAAGGGAAATGGCAATCAGCTACCACTTCTAGTTTCAACAATGACTTTTCTCCATTCCTAGAGGAATCATTTCTTGTGATCTGCCAAAGCAGTGGTAAAAGGAAAACACAGAAAATTATTTCAAGTGACAAAGAGTACAAAATAATAAATGACTAAAGGCAAATGTGTTCAAGCAGGCATTTTTTTCTACATCAAATCTCAGTGAAGAAACATGTTTGGATTAATTCAGTGGATGCTGGAATCTGCTGTCCATCTCAAACTGTGGCAGATGAGCCTTGGAGGGGAACTCTGCCACGGTACACTTGAAAGGCCATGGTTGTCTTTCTTTCAAAAGGTACTGTGTTGGTCTAACCTCTTCCGGCAGAAGGCAAAAATCTGGTTTTCTAAATTTCTCATTCAATCTCAACTTGGTGAGGAGACATTCTTCCTCTTCAGTGTAACTGGGGATTTTTAACAGTGCCAGGCTGTTAAACAGCTCCTGCATTTCACTCTAGAGGTGGTTCCATGTGTGTGGTGAAGAGGATGATCTCCATCTACAGCTCATAAAGAGTTTTATATAAATGTCCATTACCCATGTAATGGCAACAGCCAACAGTTTTATTAGGCAATATAAAAATATATTAGGGATATAAACTGTAATGCCTCAGGGCAGAAGCCAATCAGTGGCTGTCTAGAATTATCCAGAAGAAACTTTCTGTCCGCAAGTTACTCCCTCATCATCTGTTAGGGATTTTCTTGCTCTCTCTGCAAAACATCAGGAGGCAGACACATTCAGAGCCAGGCTGCTGGATCCCACCTGTGTCTGGTTGGGTCCAGTCTAGCAACTCTCTGGTTCTCGGCACAATGTGTACATGAAGCGTGGCACTTCACTTATCGAATTATTGATCTCCAATGAAGCTCAGTCCAAGAATTCTCCCACAAAATTTATGCTTGCTAAAGCAAGTGTATAGAATTTTTTTTCAACTTTGTATTAGTTTAGTTCAGGAGACTTCCTTATGTTCAAGCCCTTCAAGTCGCAGATGAAATGGCAATAAGCTCCTGGTTTCCAGATGGTGGGGAAGGCCCTAACATATGATGAATCCTGCAGTCCAGAGGGCCGCAGTTTCCATTTTACCTTGGGACTCCAGTGAAATCTGTTGGGCTTTCTCTGCATTACCAATCTCTAGGATTCACACATCCCCGCAAATAGCCTCCAGCTTTCCTAACCAGTGGCTGCGCTCTCCTCTTGCAAGCCGTGCTTCAAGTGTCTAAACCACTCCACTGAAATTTTACTTTGTTTTAGCCTTTTAATGTGTTTTGGGGCCCTCACTACAAGAAAGACACTGAGGTGCTGGAGGGAGTTCAAAGAAAAGCAACAAAACTGATGAAGAGCCTGGAGCACAAGTCTGATGAGGAGCAGCTGAGGGAGCTGGGGCTGTTCAGCCTGGAGAAAAGGAGGCTGAGGAGAGACCTTATCACTGTCTGCAACTACCTGAAAGGAGGTTGTAGCATGGAGGGGGTTGGTCTCTTCTCCCAAGTAGCAAGAGTCAGGATGAGAGGAAAAGGCCTCACATTCCACCAGGGGAATGTTAGATCGGGTATTAGGAAAAATTTATTCACGGAAAGGGTTGTCAGGCATTGGAACAGGCTGCCCAGGGAAGTGGTTGAGTCATCATCCCTGGAGGTGTTTAAACGACATTTAGACATGGCGCTTAGGGACATGGTTTAGTTGTGGAATTGGCATTGTTACGTTTATGGTTGGACTCAATGATCTCAAAGGTCTTTTCCAACCTAAATGGTTCTACAATTCTACATCTCTCAGAGAAGCATCATTCCCCAGGCAGCCCCAACCTGTGTTCAAACTCTTTCCTTTATCATTTCCTCCAGCTATCTCTTAAGTGTGTCTCTTAAATTTCCACTCCTCTCTCTGTCCTCTCCTGTTGTCCTAAGATTGCCTTTAGCTGTTTCTCTCTGTCCTTGTGGCTTCTCTCTAGTGTAGTTAGTCCCAGCAGATGATTGGCACACATGAGGTAAGAGTAGCTTGGCAACCTTGTTGTATGCACATCACACACCCTAATGTCTCCTGCCCTGTGGAATATAAGGAGCAACAGCAGAGAGTAACTAAGACATTTAAATGGTTTGAAATGTTGCTACTAGGAACAGCATTGCTTTTTGCTCTAAAACATACTCTTCAATTGAGATTAATGGGTGTTTTGTAGCATAGCCTCTTAAACACAACACAGGAGCTGGTGGTACTTTCAGGAGGTGCCTTTCCCATGGATTGCTGCCTCCTCCATCAGACAGAAATAGTCATAATCTCATCACACAACCTGCTCAGATTAAAACACCTTTCTGTCTGAGAAGGTGCTGGTGAGGGAAGAGTATGGGTTCTCCGTTGGGTGGGATGGCAGAGCCTTGGTTTCTGTTGTCTCTTGAGATCCCTCAAGAGATGGATGAGGCATATTTGGGTGAAAGGAAAAAATGGATGAGGCTGGATGAGGCATATTTGGGTGAAAGGAAAAAGGCCTCTGGTATTGTTGCTTTTAATACAGGTTTGGCCAGGTACTCTGTGATAGGAAGTTCTTTTCTGTGGGAATCAAGAGACAAAACTTGGTCTCACTGAAGATCATAGTGGTTTCCCCACTGACTTATGACTGTAAGCAAAATGACTTCAGTCAAGGGTCTCGTTTCTATAAGGCGTAAATCACAAGTATCAAACCCACCAAGGGTCTCCCCAGTTCAGATCTTGATGCACTGCTCCTTTTGAGCTGTGTTTGCAGCTTGGTTTGTTGAAGAAACATCTTATTCAGTTCCACTGTGTATGACTGCCTCAGTCAGTCTGCTCCCAAAACTTTTGGATTTCTGTTTTGAAGGATAGTGATCTCATAGATATTAAATTCCTGTTAGACTTCTCAAAATATGTTGAAAGAAAGAAGAAAAAGATTGAAACAGACTTACTAGATACCAAGGAATTCACTCTACGAAGAGATACCATCACTTCTCTAAAGTGGAAAAGATCTCAATTTGCATCTTAATAGAAACCAGAGAATCCATTTCTGCCCTTGTGGCCCCAGGATAAGAGTTGCAAGTATGATTCAGTTTCCCAGATGGAAAGAAATGATAGAGTTTCCTGATTTTCAGCGGGTATTGAACAGCCAACAATTAACTAGGTCCCTTTCTACTTGTCAATTTCCCTCCAAAACTTGAAGCACCTGCAATCAGGGGTTTTTAAATAATCCAGGCCTTGTTCTTCTTTTGGATCTTCCTTTAAGCCCCAGACAGAGATTAAACTTCTGGGTATGTAATTGGTAGTGACAGTAACATTTGCAGTTATCTCCAGGAAACTGGGAAAAAGCGTCACTAAAAAATTAGAGGCCTTGCAAAGCTGGACCTTCTGGCTTCTCGGGTCCAGTTGGTTCTTTGAGGAGCTGTGCGGCAGCAGGCACTCAGCAGGTACCAGCACTCAGAACACACAGACACTCCAAGGTGACAACGTAATGCTTGTCTTGTTTGACTTTTATCACATTTTGTCCTTTCATTTCAGCTGTTTGTTTATCCTTTATGATCTCTAGTTTCCCCTTTATGTCCCATTAAACAGTTGACTATTCTTACCTGTCTTTACTGAAGTCATCCAGCACTGGCATCTGGATGTTCTTATTTGACCAGCAGATAGCTATTTTTTTTTTTTTTACTTTTCCTCTCTTTCTTTTATCCTCTCTTTTCTCCTTGCTTTCCATCATTTCTGTTTCTTATCTCACCGAGTGCAAGCGCCAGGGATTGTGGTTGGCGCATAATTCAGCTGGAATCAGAGGGCAGAGGGCGGCATGCAAAGCCAACACTGGAACTGTGAATTGTACCTGCCAACCTGTCATGAATGTTGCCACCAAAAGAGGGAGAATAACAATGCAATCAAACACGGCTCGAATCTGTGTCTCAAACTCTGCTCATCACCAAGAAGGCTTTCAGGAATGACAAGTTTTTAATCCTGTAACTCTATTACAAGCTGATGCCAACAGCAGAAAAGGGAGCTGTGAGACAAGCTAGGATGGCTTGGCTTGGCAACCGAAAGCCATCTCACCTCATGTGAGATGACAGCTATGGCATGAAACCACAGAGAAACTGGCATTTGTAAATATATTCTTTATAGTTTTTTTTTTTTTTAAACCAGGTACCATGAAAGCATACAACAGCAAAAGAATCTGTGAACCCAAATAAACATGATCATTTCCTCCTGCTGAACTGTTATGTTCAGCCAAGCAATGCCTTCTGCTCAGTTAAAACCAAAGGTTTGCTAAGAGTATATTATACTTTCCCCTTATTTCCAGCGGCTTATAGTACGGCTGGTAAAATTTTGCTCTGGTTAGAAGCTTGATTTATAAAGTCTCTAGTCCTAAAACAGGAAATGAGTATTTCATCCCCACAAATTTAGTAGGATTTCTTTTTGGCTTTTATGTTCCACAAAATCTGTTTTTGTTTCTTAAAAAGGGCCCAGTCCAACTGCCATCAAAATCTGTAGAGATTCCCCCTGACTTCAGCTGGGCTTGGCTCATGCCCTAAGGCAGCACTGCAGAAACAGACAACACCTAATGAAATCATGTGTGCAAAGGACCAGGGAATCCCATACTAAATCCCCACCCTGCAAACAGCCATGCCTAAGCTTAAATATGCATTAAAATTGAAGTCAAAAAGCCACTCGTGTCTATCAAGTTAAGCGCATGTTTAAATGTTTATTGGAGTCAGTTCTGGGTACAATGAACAGAAAAAGCTGTAGAAAACTATTGTGGATAAGATCAGCCTTTTCCTATGCTGCACGGTATCCTGAATCCTTTGGACTTTCTACTGTCTGGCTGCAGGACCTTTCATAATTTTTATAAAATTAGGTTGCTTTCATTTTATTCTTTATTGTGTATTAACTAACACAAAATACTTCCTCTGCAACATCTTTTCACTGACTCAGAGTGCTCCAAGGAGAAATCTCAGAGCTATTTATCGCACTCTCCTACTAAAATTAAAGGACCTCAGTCAAAGTCAGACCTCTAGAAGGCAAACCACCATAAAATACATAACAATAGTTATGTTTATTTGTCTAAAAAGAGGAGACAGACCAAAAGTGTTTTTGTTTTGGTGGGTTTTTTGGCTTTTTTTTGGTGTGTTTTTTTGGGGTTTTTTTGTTTTTTTTAGTCACAGGCAGAGGCACAGAGAAAACCCATGATTGCTCTATAGTCTCACAAGATGTGGAGAGCAGAATAGAGAATCAAACTGCAATTCAACCAGTAAATTCACAAAAAGATCGTCTTTTCTTGTCTTATGATCCCCAGTGACTCTCTCTTTATTTTTTCAAAATGGGAAATCAAATTCAAGGAGGTTAAGGTAGAGGTCAGGGGCTACCTAGAAACTTACTGATATAACTGAGACAAATGGGAATTTTCTGGCTCCACACAGCACTTCCTTCCTCTCTCAGATCTGTTTCAATGAAATAAAATAATAATTTAAAAAAAAGCCACAAACCCTTGCTCTCAATTTTCTGTGAGCGGGATTTGATATGTTAGATCAAGCCATCAAATGCAGCTTATTACCCTGACGGAGGGTAAGCGTTCCAGCATCACCTCCCGCGATTTGCCTTCAGCCCATCGATGACACCTCAGTCCCCTTTGACTGGCGGGTGTGCTCCCTGCGAAGGGAAGCTGTGGATTTGATCCCCTCCTCTGGGAGTCAGTGCTACGCGCAGTTGAGCTCAAATAAGACCGAGATACGGCTGCGATGAGCGAAACAGAGCAAAGAGAAAAGCAAACTTAAATAATCAAAGTTAAACAATCAAAGCTGACCCAGTCCTTCACAAATATTATTGTATCCTTCAAATGGTGGACATTGCGGACACACCAGCTCAAATGTTTCCCTTCTACACAGGATGACCTCACTCTGTGAGTTTAAGTCAAATCTCTGATGTCTGGCTGCTAGAAACGCGAATAGTTTTGTGCTGCAGGGCATAATCCGGCATAATACAAGAGAAATACTTCAATATGCACTGTCAAAATGGATTTTTTGATGTGTGATCTCCCTGCAGTCTCTAAACAAGATGGAGAGATGTGGTAAAACCCCAGTTTAACGTTTCCTCCATTAGCAGGAGAGCTTTCTTGTTGAACGGCAGCGCTAGCTAGTGATAAGCCAAGTGCTGTACCTGTCCCCTTAATTATTCCCCTGGTAGCACCTGCAGGCTGCAAACCCCTCTGCTGCTGCCCCTTGTGCAGAGCAGCCACGCAACGCCCTTGAATGACATTTGTGGAGGAAATCACTTTTGAGGAAACGCAAAGAATGGCCTCGAAGCAAATTTCTGGTGTCGTCACCACTGAGCTGTCTTGTGCTGCCACATCACGTTTCTAGAGGAGTCCATGAGCACTGTCACTACTTGTTAACTTTCTTAACGCTGCGCTAGTGTTATCCACTGTAATGAGAAGTGAGAAGAGACAAAAAGCTGCAAGAAATTTGTACAGAAGTCTTTGGTATGACCAGGAGGCTGCCTCTCTTCAGGGAATCAGATAGTCAGAGAGAAACCCACCTGCGGGATATGGAACTGGGATTTGTTCACATCAGTCTTGAGGCACTTCTGTTTCAGGAGGTCTTGTCCCTGAGATAAAGAAAGGGCTTTGAGTAGGAGATGCCAGAGTATCTTGTTCAGAATGATGGACCCAGGCCCCATGGAACTTGCTAAAAGTGACTAGTGATTTTCCTATCATTCAGGTGACATTTCAAATAATTATTTTAATTATTTTAAACCCCAGTTTAGTGAAGCACTTAAGCACTGCTTGTATGTCTAACCATTCAGTATTTAGGCACATTCTTAACCAATGCTTTACTGAAATGACACCTAAACCACTGAACTGTAAAATGTAGTCTCACAAAAAGTCACTTTGGAGGGTTATGACTTTCCCCCTTTAAAGAAAAACCAAACAAAAATAAAACAACAAAAACAACAAACAACAAACAAGCAAACAAAACCAACCAACCAACCAACCAAAACTCAACCAAAAGCAAAAAGCATTGCCAATCCATATGAGCAATAAACTGATGTTTTGATATGTGGCCACATTCAAAGTTCAAATTCCAGGCAGGTATAGTGAATATTTTTCCATGTGCTCATGCCTAGTTCTTCCATTGCTATCTGCTACCCACACCTATTACTGGTAGCAAGCCCAGAAAGGCAACTGTAGCCTATCGAACGGCTTTTCCCATGTTGGTGGCCTGTGCCCTTACAAACAGAAAGCAATTCCCTGGTAACGAGCAATCTCTCACTCTGAAAATCATTGGTAATATTTTGAATCAAGTTAGATTTTGGTTCAAGGAGCCGGTGAATTATGACTGATTACCTTTTCAAAGTAACGAACACAACAGCCCTGGGGAACAGATTGTATGAAAACATTTTCAATATGCAAATAGTTTGATACTTTGAAAAATAGCAGTGTTGCTAACATTTGGCCTGGTGAAGGAAAAAGTGTATTAATTTGCCCAGGCAACTGTCTCTAAAACAGTGTATAAATAGCCCTTTGCATTAATTCAAAGTGAAATGTCAATGTTTCATAATTTATGATAGTATTCTGAGATTCAGCTTCAATAGCTCACTACTGGTTGAGTTAACACCAGGTCTAAAACCTGTCTTCTTGTCTTCTGAACCTTGAATCTTTGGGAGAACCTTTTCTTTCTGCTTGGCTTTATTTTTATTTATACTAGCTGAATTATTTATGATCATTTCAATGTAAATTACTGGGTTAAGAGAAAGGGAAATACTCTGCTGCTGCAGTGATTTACTTACATCTTGAATCTCATCATCTTGGCAAGAAAAAGAGGAGAGACTCGCTACTCAGGATGTGGGAACCTAGAAGCTGTTTCCTGGTCTGTATCTGTAGAGCATGATGACATTATTAGTCAGATATGGTAGTTACTGTGTTTCCAATAGTCATTTGGAGCTGTTTACCTTTCAAGACCTGCTGCAAAATAGCGAATTATTCTAAGATGAGAAGCTAGGAGCTTTGCTCCAGGCCATCCCCGACTCGCCACCTGATTTGGGGCGTCTCAGCCATCGTGCTCCAAATCCTCTTTCACAGCGGTTTTTCATTCCAATGAATCTGACAGATACACAGCTGCAAAATGGTGGTATGGGAGGCAACGCAATTCCTTCTGCCCTAGTTATTCCTTAAGCATAAGTTGGGAACTGCTTACCTCCTTGAGAAAGAAAATACGATAATGAGATTGTTACAGATGAACAAAAACGTTATATACATGCAAAATCGTCTTGCTAATCAACAGAGCTCGCTCCCTGCTGGAGGAAGCTCCAGAAGAACAACAGAAATCATTACCGTGCTGGTAGAATTGATTAATAAGGAAAACTGCATTAGCTACTTCTACTAATACTCATTAGCATTTATACATTATTACATTCACTAAATGTATGTGTAAATAGCTTTCCTAAGTGACAAGTAAGGGTGCCTGAAGGGTGCAACATGTTACCATTGTTTTCCAGTTGCGTGGGTTTTCCATGGCAAGAAAAGCCTCTGCATTGGTTTAGAAAACAGGTAAGAGGGAGCTGGAATAAGAAGACGACACAGGGAAGGCACCTTCTGAGACCTGGGACAGGTTTCCCATAAGAACAAATGAAAACCGTATTTCAGGGAATATTTAAATGGGGCCAAACAGGGGGTGGTGGAATACGGGATCAAATGTGAGGTACTGCTCCCAAGCGGAGTGTGGGTATGGACAACGCAGCCCCTTGGAGCCTCAGAAAAACACTGCGAGGAGCAGGATCTCCCCTTCCCAAGGCAAAGGTGCCGATTTGGACACCCTTTTGGTTCCCCTTAGGAAGGGGGTAGCAGAAACGGGCAGACTCGAAAGCATCTGTGTTGGCCCAGATGCTATCCGTTAGTGCCTTTTGTTCCACAATATGAATTCGAGGATAGAAGACACTCAAATAATGTGGTTTAAATTTAGAAAGTGACCATTCAGTTATCAGTGCAGTTGAAAATTATAATGAAATGGAGCCCAGCACCTCCAAAATGCTGGTCAAAAGATGATTATCTGTGTAATGTGTGTTTTCTGGAGTTCATGTGCAATTATCAAGCACTATTTTTAGATCGGTTTTCAGGAGAGTTGTGTTTAGTTCTTGGCTCTGCCACAGACTTCCTGCATGACCTTGGGCAAATCGGTTTCTTTCTCAGTACCATCTGCAGCATAATACATTTTCCTCCCACTCTAAATTTGTCTTGTCGATGCGGATTATGAGCTTTTTGGAATAGGACATCTCCTCACTGTGTTTCTTTAGTGAGTGACACAGTGAGGTTCGGATCTTGTGACTTCTAGATAGCTTTTTAATGCATTTGGTAATAACCTGCTAGAAAAGGTGACTTCCATGACCAATGCACCCAGGTGGAGGGTATAAAGCCATAAACAAAAATCATAGACAAAGCTGGTATTTGTTACATACTTCCATTGCAGAAATTTTAATTTCAGTTGGTAAATTTTACAAGCAGCTTTTGTATATTTTTTTTCATTCTCATTTTTCACAGTGCAGACCATGCCCTCCTGCTTTGTGATTATTACCCTGGTCCCTGTGATTAGCGTGGAGTTGCTGGTTGGTTTTGTTTGCTCACTTGTTTTTTCACCTTCACACTAAATTACAGCAGCAGATTGACCGGAGCATGTGAGTGCTTTACAGAATTGGTGAAGGATGCTACGCGGCCGGTCCGCACAGGGACCTTCTTACCTGTGCTTTGGTTTAGCAGCTGTGACCTGCGGCCAAGCGGGAGGCACGGGCAGAGTGAAAGAGCATCGGACTAGAAAACAAACAAAACCAGCAGCACCTCAAAGCTCTTGCAGAGGAGGGAATAGCTGAAGGTAGCCACTGTTAATGGAAAAAAAAAAAAAAAGAAAGAAAAACGACGTGAAGGTGATCTCTCTCTCTTGACCGATACACCCGGTCAGGCAGAGGCCTGGGCTCCACTGTTGGAGAAAGAACTGAATGGATGATCAAACAGGTGCCTCATCACAACATCCTAATAAAACAGGCAGAATGGGAACCTGGACAATTCAAAGGCACAGGAGGCACTAAATATCTTTCCTTGCAGGCAAAACCACAGGGAGCAGCTCTTTGGACAGGTGTAGCTTTCACAGCAGACTGTCACAGACTATGTACCACAGACACAGGGCTCAGCAGCTTAGCTGTGCTCACCCGCAAGTTGCAATGGCACTGGTACCGGGACCCTGCCCCAGTGCTCGGACGGGCTCGCCCCGGGGGGATCCCCGGCGGCCCCAGCCGCCTCCATCTCCCGCCGCACCCCTGGGAGCGGCTCCCCCGGCACCGCTCAGGGTGCGGGGAAACCCGTGCAGAACCAGACCGGGAGGCAGCCGGTGAGCACAGACGGGCGCTGCCCGGCCGGCCAGCGCCTTCCTCCGGCAGCGCGACGGCAGCAGAGGAGCGGTGACCCCCGAAGGGAGCGGGGGACACGGGCGGACCCGGCGCCTTCCCGGGAGGGGGTGACCTTGGCGAGTCCCCTGGGGCAGAGACTTTTCGGGAGCGGCTCAGCGACTCCCCGGGGGCCGGGGCTGGGGCGCTGGGAGCCCCGCGGCGGGCGGGGCCGGGGCGGGCGGTCCCTCCCCNTGCGGAGCGGGGCGCGGGGCGCGGAGGGGATGGCGGAGAAACTTTCCGCCGGGCAAACTCGGCGGGGCGCAGGGGGCGGCGGCCGCGGGGGCGCCGGGGGCTGCGGCCTCGACGTGGGGAAACTTCTGCCTTGGGGGCTCCGCCGCGGCTCCCTCCGCCGCGCTGTGCCGGGCAGCGCCGCCGAGCGCTGTCCCCGTGTCCCGCTGTCATCCCCGCGCTCCCCGTCCCCGCCGGCGGCGAGTCGCGCTCCCGCTCTGCCCCGCAAGGTGCAGCGCCGGGCGGCTGCCCCTGGGCTCGCTCCCCGCCTCGCACCGGGGTTTTAGCTCGCATGCAGGCAAGAGCTGTGTGTTCCTTATTTATTTATTTTTTCCTCGCCGCTTTTTAATGTTTTTCCTTTTTTTAATACATATTTTTTTTTTGTCTCTGGGAGTGGGCGAGGGAAATGGGGGGTGTGCGTGTCTGTCGCTGCTCTTCAGCTGCAGTTGCTCTTGGCTGAGCCTGGGGACTGGCTGCAGCTGCTTGGGCTGGGGAGGGAGGGATGTTACCGGAGGACTTGCCTGTTCGTATTTTTATATATCTACCTATATATATGTTTTTTTCCCCCCCAAATATTTTTAGAAGGGGTGGCGGGGTGTGTGTGTGTGTGTGGGGGTCGCCTTGCCCTCCCCGTTTGCAGGCACTGGGATGCTGGTTGGAGCTGGGGGGGAGCGCCCTGCCCCGGGGCGGGGGCGCTGGGGGCGGCGGGGGGAGCAGCCGTGCCCCCCCGCCCCTGCCGGGGCTCCGGTCGCTCCGGGCTCCGCGGGGCAGAGGCCGGAGGGTCCCCATCCCCGCCGTGCGATCGCCCTCAGCATCCTCGGGACGCCCGAAACTCGGTCGGTGTGTGAGTGTCTGTGGGTGTGTGTCCGTGTGCCTGGGGGTGTCCGTGCGTGGGGCGGCGCTTGGAGGGAACCTGCTCCGGCTGCGGATGGGTTAAACGTGGCTCTCCCGGCTCTAACTTCTGCTATTAAAGGAAGTAATCCAGCCTCTCTTGCCCACTTTTTGAACCTCGCTGGATTATTTGCAGGAGGAAAAGAGAACCGCGCTTCCCCAAGAAACGCATCAGTGGGTGTCTTTTTCCTTTTTTTTGGTTATTGTTCGTGGTGGCTTCATGCCTTGCTTTGTTGTGGCGAGGATTAAGAGTTGCCGAGTGTCCTTAGTCCCAGATCCAATTAAAATAAATGCAAGTAAATGGGACATAAAGGGAAGGCAGCGCTGGCATCCCGGCAGAGGCACTAAAGCATCAAGGTTGGTTAAAAGGAAAGAGACTTGAGGAAATGAATGCTTTCCTTCTTACTCATTTGCTTTCTCTTTGCAGCGCTGTCAGACAGGCTTAGAGAGGGGCACCGTTTGATCAGGGTTTTGTGGATCCTTAACCAATCTGTCCAGCAGAAAGAAAGAAAAAATGATGTCTTTTGCACAGGCATTTTAACTTATCTCTCATTTAGCAAATGCTTTGCTTTATGAAATCTGGTTTGAGTTCTCAGCACAGGAATTAAAAATCAGGAGAGAAAGGCAGAGGAGAAGTGCTGCACCATTTCTTAGTCACTGCCTGGGCTGTGTGCTTTCACTGAGGGCTTGCTTATGGTTTGGAGCAGTTGTGGGGAGGGTGTAAGTGTTAACTGGGAAAGCAGAACAAGGAAAAATAGCCTGGCAAGTTCTTGGCTGTCTTTTTTTTTCTCCTTGCTGACATACAGAGGGCTTATCCTTCAGTTGAACAGAAAGTTACTTTTGTCGCTTGGAGAAGACTTGGTGGTGGATGCGAGGAGAGAAAGAATGATCCCTCCAGAGCCAGCTTGCCTTTGGAGAGTGCTGCTGAGAAAGAGCTTACAGCTGTGATCTTTGTGTCCAAAAAACACTGGAGTCTTGTTGAGAGAGCCAGGTAGGAGCCAATGTACTGCAGGGCTGGAAACTATGGATATCCCTCTGCCTGATCCTTTGGTGGTGCTAGTGTTGTAGAAAATCAGCAGGTTGGTTGTACTTGCCTCGATGCAGCAAATCATACTGTCTTTTTCTTTACCTCTGCTCTTTTTTTTTCTTAAGCTTGATTCTTAACATAGCATCTGTTGGCATCTTAGTGACTGTGCTCCGTACCTGTGTGCCGATGGTACGCAGGGTGCTTCCTGAGCCGTGTGTTACGCTGCTGTGTTGTTATCCTGTGTGTGCAGGACAGGGATGGGGTGTAACCCCCCCCCCCCAGTTTTCCTAAGTGCTGGCTCGCTCCTTTTCTGACATGAGGGCCTTCTATTCCACCAGGTTACGTCGTCACAGTTCCTACCGTCAAGATGCGCTGTTGTGACCTGATGTGCTCTGGTGTGATGGATTCTGTCAAATACAATGAAGTGAGCAGTTAGGAGAGAGTTGGGGTGTTTAGCCACTGCTAGTTAGGAGCAGTTTGTAGCTGCTGTTCCACTACAGATGTACTTCTGTGCTGAGTTCTCAAATGTCTTCTGACACATGCCAACTGCGCTCATACCACTTGTATTTACAGACAGGTTTTTCTGAGGGACAGAAAGTTGGTTGGGATAAGATTTGTTTTAGCATGGTGTGCCAAAGCGAGGCATCATACTTCTGGATGCAGGTTTGAATCCCTTACAGTTCGGCGGTGCCTTAAAGCTCTTAACTGTCTGGTAAGTGTTTGGTTGCTTATGTGAAGGGTTTCGCGACTTCTGTCTGTGGTTCATAACACAAAAGCTGCTGGCACTGTTAAGACCCTTGTGCTGGCTGGAAGTCCCAAGGCAGAATGGGCAGGGAGTCAAAATCTCTGCGACAGAGGTGAAATCCTGGCTACCCTGACTTTGGTGGGAGCTTTGCCATAGACGAGAATGGGCCAAAGCTTCAATCCAGAAGTGGTCCTCCCTTCTTGTTGGTAATCCTGATGTGTGCTCCAGGGAAGCTTTTACTCCTCTGCTGCCACCCAGACCGTGTCTGTTAGTGCAGAGAAGATGTGAGTCTCTTAGGATGTCACGCTGTGTCTTTCTCGAGCACAGCGTTCCTGGGAAGGAAATCGGGGCAAATACGAGTGGAAATAAAACCCCAGGTGTGGACACATGCTGACTGTCTTGCTGTTTGTGTCCCGAGTCATTCCCAGGAATGCAGAACAGACACTTCAACCCAGCAACACTGGCGTCTCGAGACCGCAGCGGAGGAGCTGATGGGTGCACCCAGGGCATCCCCTAGTCTGGGTGTCTGCGTTTGCAAATTATCGGTTAAGTGACAGGCATTGGATAGGTGAAGCAACGGTACATTCATTAGTTCAATTCTGCTTAGCCTGTGCACACTGAGTGAGTTTTCTGTGTATGTGTGATCTGGTGAGCTATTCTCAGAGACACTTCATATATCCAGCATCCAGATAAATTTTTATGTTAAATGACAGTGACAAATGGGGAATGTTTGATTTTTTTTTTTTTTTTTTTTTTTACCACCACGTGGAAGGTGTGTGGTGCAGAATATCAGAATATGCATTTAATCAGTGCTGGTTGAAAGCCAGTCCAGGTCGTGGCCATGTAATAAAACTGGGCTTTTCAACAGGAATGCATTGCTTCAGTTTATTATATTCAGTGGCACAGAAGAGGATTTGTTAATATACAACAAAAGTGTTCATTGGGATTGAGGTATTTGCATCTGTCTGATATATTTGATTTTTTTTTTTTTTTCTCAGAACACTTTGGTGTCTGTAATTCTAGTGCAGACAGTTTTATTTTATGGTGCATTCTTTTACCGTGCATTCACCCCAGATGTTTAGGTATTTTGCTCATGTATGACAATGAAAGAAATTAAATATAAACTAATGTGGAACCGAGTAGCCTGTTTTCCATATACATCCATATGTCCTTAGTTTAAGAGTCTTAACTAAGGAGGATATTTTAAATTATATAGATTTAATTATAAATTATTTTTATAAATCAAATTATATAAATTATGTAAATTATACCTTGTTAGTGTCTCTTAGCTTGTTTTCAATGATAATTTCTGCATCTAAACCAAAACAGCCATAATTCTCATTTAATTGAGATAAATGCACGGCCCTCGTTTTGTCCCAGTATAAAAAATGATAGATATCATGACAGGCATTGAATCAGACCCTGAAGTCATACTGCTGATGTTAAAATCCTGGTGAGTGTGTCAATGGCAAGTAGGTTTTGGGCACTGTTAGTACTGCCAGGATGCAAAAGATGGCAGTGCTGTGAAGAGGGATCCGAGCAAACCCCGCTGGGCTGCCCTTCAAACCTCTGCTCTGAGGTCTGCGGCGACTTCCAGCTTATGGGTTTGTCGGGGTTTTTTAATAAGTGCAATTCAAAGGGTTGATGATAACCATTAATGTCCTTTGCACTGTGTGTTGTCTAAATCCTAAGGACTGCGTTCTCTTTAGTGCTTGGACTTGTGGGCTGAGCTGGGAGCTGGACTTGCTGAGTCCTGGACTAGAGAACGCATCATGTAGTGGTTTGAGAGACACACTGTTCTTAGCTTGTTTTTTGCTTAACTTCCTATGAAATCTGCAAAATCCAGAGTAATTTGGAGTGAAATTGATGTTCCATGGGATTAGTAGCAAAAAACCTCCTGACTTCACATTTTTTTTTTCTTCAAAGAATCAAGAACAGACCTTGTTGTGAGTAGCGTACAGCTTTGTGTTGGAAAATTCTCCATTGCCTTATTGAGCTGTTGTTGATTTTGCTGCCAATCTTGGTGTATAAGCCTGGCTACTATAATAATTATACCTAAACGTGTCTGCGCCTGTACTGCCCATCATCCGCAGTTAATCAAAGCACAGACCCTGCGGGCACTTACAGCAAGTTAACGCAGACAAAAAACACCAGTGGCTTTGCCGGGGAGAAAATAATATTTTCTTTATTTCTTTGACATCGGCGAGTGTCGCCTTGATCATTACACCCGTGCCAACGCTGCGCAGCTTCTGCCGTGGGTTCGGTGGTGCTGCCCCACTGCTTGTGCAGGGCCCACAGCTCCGTCCCTTGGCTGCAAAGCTGGTCAGAAGGATGCAGCAACACATGAGGTGTCTCCTCTGGGCTGAAATCCTCCTCATTTCTGTGCTGTCTCAGTGGATTTCTCCCTGCTTTAAAAGGCATCTGTGATTTTTATTTTTTTTTTTTTAACTTAATTTTTATTTTTAAATGGGTTTAGCATCACATCCTGAGAGGTGTTGGGCTTGCCAGGCAGGTGGCCATCAACAGGGCACTTCTGTCTTCAGTGGAGTCGCTGGTGGGGTTTAACGCTGACTGCGGTGAGAGTTGGTTTTGGGCCATTTAGGGCACTTCTTAAAATCCTGCCCTGCAGCATTTCCATCTTCTTAACTTGATCCTGTAGAGCATCAGGGGAGGGGAAAATAGTTTCGATGACTTCCTGTAGCGTTGGTGAGAAATGGTCTGTCACCAGCCCTGGAAATGCACAACGCAACTTGTCTTTGCTTGCACTGTGCAAACTGGCTGTAAATAACATTTCTTCTGTGTCTTTGCAGACTTCAAAGATTACTCCAGCTGTTTGGAGGAAGCCTAGTGAGAGAAGGTAGCTGGAAGTTTAATTGTAGCTTCAGGACTTGAGCTAAATCAAAATCCAAACAATCTGATAAAAATTGTAGCCACTTGGATGTCGTTAAAGGTTAAAAGTGAGCCCTCTTCAGAAAAACTATTAATGTTTTACATCTTAAAATAAAGGATCTTATTAATATTCCTAAATAAAATTGAATATAGATTATATTTTTGCCTTCAAACCATCTGAGCACTTCTTATGATAATGCAGATTAAATTTAGTGACAAGTGCGTATAATGACAGTACAAATGTCAGTTTTGCTATCAGATGTGTTGCACTGGTATCTTTTTAATATTAAACATGAATATGTCCCATATTGCTTAAACAAATCACAGCACCCAGAGTCTTAAGAGGATGTCTCTGTGTTCTGCCACAGGGTGAAATAATTTGTTGACTCTTCCTATTTAAATAACTAGTTAATAATTTTGACATGTACATGTCTGGAGTGGGTTTGGTATGTTTTTCTTTTTTTTTTTTTTTTTAAAAGATGGTGTTTGAAATTCTTTCATTTGTATTCTCTAAGTGGCAATTAAATAACGGCAGCACATGCTGTGGTCAGGTGAGTTAAGTCACTGCCTGCATGGCTGCATCTTTGTGGTGTGATCGCATGCGAGGTTGGATTGCCGGCTTGTGTTTCATTGGGATGACCTAGCTTTATGGATTTTCACTGCAGTGCAATGCATACGATGGATACACTGGCAAGCAATAAACCCAGAGCTGAGGTTTTACGTGCATGTTTTTCCTAGAGGCTTGCTGTGAAACTTTTTAGTTAAAATTCAAACGCCACCATTCACCGTTAGGATCTTCAAGAGAGCCCAATTGCTAGTTTCCTTTGGAAAAGCCCAGCCTTTTTCTTTGTTCTTGTACTTTGGAAAAAATGTCATTTTCTGTTCCTGCTTTGCCCTTGATAGTGTGTGTCCATATTATTGTAGTGGTCGGGACCTAGGAAAAGCCTGTGCTACCCAGAAGGAGATGTTCCTTTGGCAAAGAAGCTAGAGGATTGGGTGGAACAACAATAATAATAATAATAATAATTACTATTGTTATTTTAAGCTGGAGATTTTCATTCAGAGCCAGGATGAAAACAGAGTGAAAAGGCAGCTGCTACTTTCCAGTAGCCAAAAAGCTTCAGTTTTATCAGACACTGAACAGCTGGAGGGCGATGTGAGGGATGGGGCAGGGATGAGGGGAGATGTGCCGATAAAGCATCCTCGGACCTCTGCCCATTGCCCAGAGCCGGGATGTTGGATAATGCTGGAGTTCTTGCGAGTTTTCTTGGAGCAGGCTGCTTTTAAAGTCTTGCAGCTGACCTCCCACCTGTGGATGCAGCTCTCTCCAAATGATGTGCGAGCTTTGGATCACCTCTGATGCCTTGGCAGGGGCTTGGCCGGCCTGCCTTGCTGCCCTGCAGCGGGATGCTGGCTCGCTTCCCTCCGCCTTGCACGCCAGCATCTGTTCGGGAGGTTCTCTACCCAGCATGGCTTGTGCAGGGAATATTTAAACATGCCCACAAGGCTCCTTTGGTGTGGTTTATTGCATTAGTAGAAAGCGTTGTGATACAGATCATTAGGAGGAGTATAAGCAAATATTCCGTGTGCTTTTGCAGCCGTGTTGTGAGGTCAGAAATAAGTGGCGAGGCACGTACACCACTGACGGGGGTTTGAGAATTGGCTCTCGCCAATAACGTGATGTGTCCGCTTGGCAGCGGTTTGTCTGGGCGAATTGACACAGTGAGGTTTAGCTGGATTCGTGCTGGGGTCCTGGTCCTCTTAAGCTTGCACAGTGCATGCTTGGGCTCTGCTTTGGAGCAAGCAGCAGGTAATGTAGGCAGAGAAAGCCCAAAGGACCATGATGAAAATGAAGCTTGCAGTGATTCCCTATGGATCAGTTTGGTACAGGGGAAAAGACCTGCATACTGTGTTAAAGCAGCAGGATGCAGAGTTTTGTTTCTTTTTCGCTTTCTCTCTGCTTCCTCAGCTGTTCTCTGAAGCTGCATCCTGGAACATCCTTCCTAGAGCTATTTCCCTCTGTTAGCTTTTTGGTGACACCCAGAATGATTCATGAACATTAATAAGTATCAGTTGACCCACTGCTGACTTCTTTGGGTGTAGGGTGTGAGTGTGGGAAGACTAAGGAGAAAGTGGAAGAGAGGAGAGAGATGGTTTCAAGGTGAGTAAGGAGTGAGTAGAGGGTACTTGTTGTCTGGGCATGGGTTAATGAATGTTGAGGGGGAAAGGATGAGGAAAGAAATGGTAGGAAGTTGCTGGTTTCTGATGGTGGTGCCTGAATGAAGGAACTTGGAAGTTTTGGGGTCCTGGACAGTGCTAGGTACCTGGCTGGGGAATGGGGAGAGGGAGAAAGATGGGCAGGGAGTTTTAACTATATTAGCCTTTACTTTAAATGTTTTGGGGGCTTTTTTTTTAAGCTCTCTTAAGTATCCGAGATTTCAGTCTGGCTAAAATAACATAGCTAATGTCTTTGTTTGGTGTTCTTAGATTGACAAGCCTAATGTGCTTTCAGACCTAGTTTTTCATTAGCTAACTGTATGTGCAAACAGACCGTGTCTGCACATAGGTTCTGGGAGACAATGATGTATGAAGTATCTGGCTGAGACTGAACCAGATTTGAATTTCAGACTCTTACCAAAAAAGTGTTGATAACTTTGGGCATGTTTCTTCCTTTACGTTATTGGTTTGTTTTATCCGTAAAAATTAAGATGATAATAATAATAATAAAAAAAGGAATTTTAGTACCTATTCCCAGAAGCTTTGAATACGTCGTTATTGTGATAGGCAGACAAAAGCTAAATGTGTGTGTCTATTGCATAAACTCGCATCACTTCTCTCACTAACTCTTCTGAGAGATTTCCTTTTGGCTTCGTAATTTCCCTGCTGCACAAGTACTTTTTAGCCAAAGCGTTTATGAAACGAATTTAGCATTCCATCACTCCTGCAGATGTAACACATCTATCACAGTCTGCGTGTAACGGGCTGTTCTGCCCAGCATGCTGGCCTGGCTTGGACGTGCATCGAGAGGGTCATTGGCAAGAGGGGGGAATCTGAAGTATCCTGCAATGATCTGCACTTGTACATATAATTTTCCTAAGCCTTTTACATAAAAAAAAAAAAAGGAGGTAAGCCTTTTACATAAAAAGTAATTTGTCTCCCGATTGCTGCCTTGCTGGAGTCTTAGGAGCATCGTTACTCATTTGGGTAGCCCTGCTGGGTATGTCAACCCTGTGTCTTGAGGGTTGTTCAGATATTGCCGTCAGGACCAAAATTACTCTCTAACAGCCAGAGGTCAGCCCTCTACGGAGTCAGGAGCTTGTGAACCCAAGTACCCGCGGTGGCTGCTGATGCTCCCTGGCAGACGTGTGCAGGAGCAGGCTGGATGGGGAGCTTGTCAGGGCCAGGGAGCGTGCTGTGCTCATGGCCATTCCTGCACATGCCCTTCAGGGGTTGTATGGAGATACACACCGGCTTTAATAGGAATCATTAAGCAGAAATTATGTAGGTCATTATCCTGCATAAAGTGGGAGTTCTTGTACAGTGAGTGTATACGTTGAGCATTGTGGGTGTTATTGTGGTATTTCCTTACAGAGTTTAAATAATCATAGAATCATAGGATAGTTTGGGTTGGAAGGGACCTTCAAAGCTCATCCAGTCCAACCCCTGCCATGAGCAGGGACATCTTCACCAGATCAGGTTGCTCAGAGCCCCGTCCAGCCTGGCCTGGGATGTCTGCAGGGATGGGGCATCCACCACCTCTCTGGGAAACCTGGGCCAGGGTTTCACCACCCTCAGTGTAAAAAATTTCTTCCTCATGTCTGGCCTGAATCTCCCC
>VWYH01004650.1:398296-486349 GCA_013399365.1 Pampusana beccarii
CCTGCTGGCCACGCTGCTTCTGATGCAGCCCAAGATACAATTGGCCTTCTGGGCTGCAAGTGCACATTGCCGGCTCATGTCCAATCTTTCATCCACCAGTGCCCCCAAGTCCTTCTTCTCAGGGCTGCTTTCAGTCCCCCAGCTTGTATTGGTACTGAGGACTGTCGTGACCAAGGTGCAGGACCTTGCTTTTACACGTTTTAAAGTTATTTGTAATAGAATTGGCCACCTTCAGGATGCACTTTATGAGTGGGCTATCTTTATTGTACTGACGGCATAACTGTATTTGTTGCTGAAGGTTAGCAGAAGTCCTGGTTTGTACTTTCCTATTGGTTAAGTAGTTCCTGGCATTCATGGGGTCGTTTTCAGTCCACTGCAGTGAAGCTGAGATTAGAATCTGGTTCTTTAGATTTCAGACAAAAAGAATAGCGACTTCTTCTTGTGAGTGTTCGTTTCACTGCCAGTGGAGGCTGGATGACTTAATCCCTGCATATATCAACACATTGATCAAGTTTCACAGAAAAGTATCCAGGGGTAACTTTAGCAAATATTTTAAAATGTAAGCCTGGGTTGTAATTTAAGGCGTCACGTGGTTGTACAGTTCTGAGTGTAATGGGAGTGACAGCTCAGTGCTGGACTTTAGAGTAGCTCTATCTGCAGTAATGTTCAGCTGTAGGTCTATCAAAACAGCCTTCTAAAGCCATAGCTGCCTGTGGCATGGCATTTGATCAAATATGCCTTAATAAAACCAGTGTGAGGTTCCATAGCCAAAGGAAAAATAGAGTCTTTGAGAGTATCTCCCTTTCAGATACCTGTTACAAACCTGTAGGGCTGAGATCCCTTGAAAATGACGAAGTTTGATTAATTTTGGGTGTGTTTCCTGAGGGAGATGTGGCTGGTTGGTTTGCTCTTTTCTTTCTTTCTCTTTGGGTGATGCAATGAGTGAAAGGTTGAAGCTCATCTCCTGAGTAGAGATGGGTGCAGAGCCCTTTGCAAAGTCGTTGCTGAGCTGCTGTTATTTACAGAGCAGGATTTTAAAACCAGCCAACTTGCAGTGGAGGTGCTTCAACTTCCAGCAGGTCAGCCCCAGGTGCTGCCAAGAGGAATGGGGATGTTTTTGAGATCTAGATGTGGAAATGCCATAGACTATATTAATCTCTTATTTCCCATTGCCAGTCAGAGCCTTTCATTTGAAGTAGTGTTATTTTATCATGAGCCAAACAAAAACACAGAATTAAGCTAAAAACACACCAGACTGTGCGTTTAAGAAATATCAGGCAATCTGTTAATTTCAAAGAAAAACCTTTTTCTAGCTTGCTTTCCTGTACCGATTCTTTTTTAGCCATCAGCATCTCTTCTATGGCCATTCATCAGTTGATTTTGACAATAGGTCACAGGGACAACAACAGGAATGAGAAGTGTGGGTTCTGCCACCATTTCCAAAACTAGTAACTCTTTCTTCCGTAAGAGTTGAGACCCCAAGAGGAGCAGACTACATTGCTGGCTGTATTGTGAACATATAAAAGTTTGGCATCTTCTGTAATATCCTGACTTTCAAGTCCAGCGAGAGATACTCAGTAGTTATGGAAGGAAGAAATAATTCTGCAGACCAGCAGATCCCCCAAGGAAAACGTTTTACCATCCTACTGTATGTGCCAGGGTTCTTCCCAGTCTGGACCACTGAAACAAGAAACTGAAGGGAAAAGTGGAAATCCTGAAACTCTTTAAAGAGATTGGAAATATTTCCCAAATTCATCTGAAGAGAGATGTTACTGCCCATGACCTGCGTGTCTGGTATCGTACACCTCTGCAATATCTCTGGGGGTCGAGATTGCAATGCAGATGTTGGCCTGGTGGACTTGTCTCATCCTCAGCAGTAAGTCCCAAAGCTGTATGTCCCAGGAAGGGATTAGTAACAAGCCCCCACACTTCATGTAAATGGACAGACCTGTGCTCCACCTGCAGTGGTACTGCAGAGACATGGGATTCTGATTTGTTCTGGAGGTAACTTTCTCTAATGGGTTCCCAGAAAACGTTTAGAATATCTTGGTGTTTAGTGTGTGGGTGTTTCAAAAGGTTGGCCTTTAGAAGGAGGGAGCTTATGGAGCTGTTTGATAGGAATGACTGATAATGGGTCAAAATGCTGCTAAACAGCCCATAACTGCTGCTATCTGGTATGGTCTTGCTGAGAGCTTCACAGCCAGCCCCTTTTGTGGCTTTGGTTGCACTTATGTATCGGGGACACAGCTTCAGCCCACAGACACATAGTTTGTTCCACTGGTAGGTATCAAAAGGCTTCATGATGGAGGACAGAATCCTTACACAGATTTTAGAAATGAAGGAATCAAGGCAGAGGCGGATGAGTTGTCTTGCTCCATGGCCACGCATGGGTTTGTGATTGAATTACAAGACCCATCTGTCCTACAGTTTTTGATGAGCTGCAGACCGTGCTCAGCAGTTCTGCTCAACAGGAAGGAAGTACTACAAGGTCGTTGTGTGGTTTCCTTTGGGAGGCAGCTTTTTACTTAATGTACAGAGCTGGTGCACCCAGGAGGAGACCAGTTTTGAGATGGGTTTGGTGGTGCTGCAGGCCCCTAAGCTCCTTTTGTGTTGGACATAACCCTCTTCTCCCTTTCACCATAGGCTGGCTGATAAACTACTTCCTTCAATTTAAACCAATATCTGATATGCTCACTGGTTTGGTCTAGGGTCAGAAGAGCACAGAAATGGATGTAAGATGTTTTGGATCCTCATTTTTCTGCTGCTACCATTTTTTTCTGTTAATGCAACTTGACTGGAATCACCTGTGTTTTCTCTGAAAACCAAAGTTTTGTGGTTTCAGCCTTTGGGGCTCTCTTTTCTGGTGTCGTTTTACCTTGCACTGTCTTGGACTGTCATGGTAATGAAGTGACGTTCATATTGGTTGGGATGCTGTGTGTGTTCATTTAACTCAAGATTCCCTTTCCTCTAAGAGACACTTAATAACAGCATAGAAGTAATTAAGTGGTATTTCCCTAGAAATATTTTCCTCCTTATCATCAGCAGAGCTGGAGATAAATGAATCTCACCTGCGAAGGGTTGCCCCAGCCTAGTAGCAGAGGCTCCCTCTATGTTTAAATAGAAGCATTTCCAGGTGGAACCCTTCCCTTCCCTTCCCTTCCCTTCCCTTCCCTTCCCTTCCCTTCCCTTCCCCTCCCTTCCCTTCCCTTCCCTTCCCTGTAGGTGTTTCATGCCACTCTTACTGTTTACAGTGGCAGTGGAGTTGACTAACTTAGATGCATAACTTTTATCTGACTGAAATCACATGAGAAAAATTCCCCACTTATCATCTTGGGTGGGTTTAGTGACCTCCAGTAGTGCAACCACACTAGTGTCTGTCAGAAAAAAAAATATTGGTGAAAGGGGAGTAAATAAAGGTCTTTACAGATTAAAAAACAAATAGAGACAGTGCCGATACTAGGCTAGATTTCTTTTAATTTGAAGGCCCAGGGTGGTTAGCAGCTACTAATGTGCTTTGCTGAAGATATTCTGCTATAGAAATCATGTGGGTGTTATGTTTTTTGAAAGTAGGTTTTGGACAATGTTCTTGACAAAGGTAAGCACACTTAACTTACAGAGCCTGTAGTTAGGAAGCAGCAATTACAAAGGAAAGAATAGCAGAAATTAAAGGAGAAAGAAAATTCTATTAATGCCTATCTTTGTGGTAGTAAGTAGGTCAGTGAGCTGAGAAACCCCAGACAGACTTGCAGTTCTCACACAGTGAGGGTGGAAGAAAGATGCTGAAGCAGAGCTGGTGATTTAATCAGAGGTTGGTGGTGTAAAGCAAAGAATACTGGATATGTAGTCAAAATTGTAGAAAACATCTTATATTCTGATTTTGGAAATAAACAAAAAGCTGGTGTCAGCCCTGCATGCCCACACAGAGACAGCCAAACCCCTTGCTTTTGGGTTTTATGGATGGGGAGGGGCTTAAGCCGTTTAATTGAGGCTGTGCAGGATTATTCTGTTGCACATGTGATTGCTGGCGATGGTGCGAGGCTCCGTCTCCGTGTGTGTCCCGTGCCCGGCAAACCGTGCTGCTGCCTGGGTGGTGCAGGGACCCCGGCACTAGGCCGCGGTCACAGGCCATGCGCAGGGATCGGGGTGTCCCAGTTCGGGACCCACAGAAAACCCTTTGCGTGATGAGCAAGTGGCGACACCAGCTCCCTCACCCTGAGGAACACAAGGGTAAGAGTCCAATTAGTTTGCAGATAATGAGGGCGGTCACCGAAAGAAGGGCTGGAGTTTGGCAAGGCAAAATGGGAGCATTCTCCTAGTTCCATTTTGGACTTGGGAGCCTCATTATTTAGTTATGTGGTTATGAATGAAGTTCTGGCTTTTGAGGTTTTAAAGTGCTTGAAAGGAGTCAGCGATCATCATGGTATAGCTGGGGATCACGTAGTGTAGCAAAGGGGTTGCTGTGGGGGATGGACCATATAGCTTAGCTTTTTTGGGAGCATTTCTAGGGCTAATGGAAAAGGAGAATAATTCCTGGGCCCGAATATGGACATGTCAATATAAAAAAAGAATCAAATATATTAGTATTAATAATTAATTAGCATTAGTATGCTTATAAATATCACCAGAGTGGATGTCAGGAGGATGGGACCTAACGCTTCACAGTGGTGCCCAGTGGTAGGATGAGGGGCAATGAGCACAGGCTGAAGCGCAGGAGGTTCCATCTGAATATGAGGAGAAACTTCTTTCCTTTGAGGTGCCAGAGCCCTGGACCAGGCTGCCCAGAGAGGTTGTGGAGTCTCCTTCTCTGCAGACATTCAAACCCACCTGGACACCTTCCTGTGTGATCTGCTCTGGTGAACCTGCTTTAGCAGGTGGGTTGGACTGGATGATCTCCAGAGGTCCCTTCCAACCCCAACCATCCTGTGATTCTGTATTAACCATGCTTATTTTTTAGGTAGAAAAATTCCAAACCTATCTTTATGCGGATTAATGCTTATTAAATGAGGCATTAAAATTGTCATAGTTCAATCTAGGAAATTAGAAACAACTGGGAGAACTGAACTATTTTTGCACAGAGAGGAGATGGTGGTGAAATGACAGCGGTGACTGGGATACACATTGGTGTTGGTCAGCCAGGAGTGCTCTGGGGCTGACTGGTGGTTAAAGCATCAGGAGGAGACTTGTGAGCACCCTGGGGAGCCCAATCTGCTGTTCCAGTGGAAAATATGATGAGAAATCCCGAGTGATCTGTTGTTCTGAAAATGCTTTGGAACCTCTAAATTTTTACCTTTTTTTTTTCTTTGGTCACTTTGGTTTTGACAGAATAGGATTTTCACCCAAATGGAGTTGTTTAGGATAATTTTAAAACTTAAGAGTGCACTTTTCCCGTTTTCCAACTCTTCCAATATTTTTTCCATTCTTTATGGGATAAGGTGGAAAAAAAGTAACAACAGATGGTTGTTGTACAGCAAAACCTGTAGCTTTTCTCCAAGCAGTTTAAAAAAAAATTCATAAACTCGAATGGGACACTTTAATAAAAAATAAGTGTGTGCATGAACAGAATTAACAGGCATCCTCATCTAATTTTTCTCTTTTTATACTATATAAATTTACTTAATGTGTAGAGAGACAGTGAGCTGTGTACCTGTTTCGTTTTCACGTTAATGAAGCTCTAGGTTGAAAGAAGATGAAGTTATAAAAATGAAGTGCTGTATGGCATTGATTTCTCTAGACGCTAACAAGGCAGAATTTGAGTGGATATGACAAGAAAGTAATGTCTCTGTGGGCTCAAATGCCAAATTACAGAAAATGTAAATAAATTAACTGAGTCATCCTGTTCCTTTGCAGGCTAAGCAAGTTACTCAATTTCTCGAGTCTTCGAGAGGTATGTAAAACTAGTGATGCGGTACTAAAGGAGTATGACATAGCAAAATAATTTCTTGGTGCATTACAGGATTATATTTTGGAACAAGTTGTTTCACAGAAGAAATTGTTTTTCATTTAATACACGGTTATATCGTGGGATCAGTTGCAGGAGTAATGAAAATCAGCCCACCAAATGACTGGGATTAAAAGACAAGTTCAGTCTTCTTCAAGTTATTGGGTGAATCCATAGAAGTGTTGGGATAAATTAATCCAAGTTATAAATTAGTGATTAGAGGCATGGACGTGGCTTTTAGAACTGGGGGCTTTTAGAACATGGGGGCTTTTAGAACTGCCTCGTTGCACAGCTGTCTCTCAGAATAACTTTGATATTTTGGGGTGTCCTATTTGTGTGTCTCAGTGGCTTTGTTAGTTGTTGTAAAATTTGCAATAAAAAGGACGTGCGTTTTCCTTTTTTTTCTTTCCCCCTCTTCATTGGTGCTTTGTGTTCAACTTGGGGCAGTAGCATCCACCTGGAAATGTCCTTAATCTCCCGTGGCATTAGCTTCTTTAGGCTGGGTACTCCTGCATCAGGTTTTTATTTCCCTGTTGGAAGCATTAAAGTACATTTTGTGCTAAAACATCAGCTTTAAATGGTATTGCACAAATACAAGTGAAAAACTGGCCTAAGAAAACAAGATGAAGCTGTCTGAGAGAAATTTTAGCTTTACTGTAAAATGTCAGCCTAAAATTGAAAGGGGAAAATGCTCCTTGCAGTGTATATTGGCACGTTCATGAACATGAAGCAAGCACAGCTAGAGTCAGTGATATCATCAGTTTTACAGCAGAACTTCAGAACAGTATTTCATTTCAGGAGGAGCCATCATCAGCTCAATGGGTAAAGAATAATTATATATGAAATTATATGGGAGTGAAAATAACTCCCCCCCCCAAAAAAAAAATATATTTTTCTCTTTTGCTTTTTGTACACTAAAGATATATCCCATCAGTTGTGATCTTATTCAGTCATCTTTGGAAGTAATTTTTCAAGACTTATTTTTTATTTTTAAGAGATTGAAGGTGTTGCTCTTTCCCTATTTTATAAATGTAATGAAAAACCATCACATATGCCTTTTAAAATGGATTTTCTGGTTTAGCATCTTCATTCTGATATATTTGGTCTAAGTTCAGAGAAGGCAGGAAGGTGACTTCTGAGACTCTTTTTTTTCCTGTTTCTGAGTTGGCCTCAGATTTATACTATTTTTTTTATTACTTTCTGGAAATAGAAATACAGAGAGATAATACACCTATGCAGAAGTAATATCCGTCTATGAGGAAGCAAACAGAAAAAATATGTATCTATCCTGCAGAAATAGAATATAGATTAGTTTACATTTCTTTCTGTATTTTGAGTTTTAAGAAGTGATAGGATGAGCTGTTTTTGCAAGCTTCTATTTAATCTGATGTTTTTAAGGTCTCCTTTCCATTACAGTTGGGCAGACTTGCTCCGCATTCAAGTTGCTAATTCTTGACGCACAGGATGTTTTCCATCTCATTAAAATGTATTTATTTATTTTGCAGTGAGAATAGCTTCCTTAAGATGCTTCTTTTGATCTTTGGTAATGCCACAGACTTAGTAAGACTGCTAGCATAAAGTGGTGTTTATCTCATTTCAGTTTTACATCCACCGTTAATTAGACCTGAATAATATAACCCCATTGCAAAAACTGTTTTAGTTTGCTACTCTCAATATGATGTCCAATAAGATGCAAATATTCTTAGTGCTTGGAAATTGCTCCCTGTCTGTAATTGGAAGGCTTCTTCATGTGTTTCTGGGATTTTATTTGCATTTATTGGGTTTTAGGCCTTTTAAGAAGTGGGGGAGGAGGGGAAAAGGTATAGTGAGAAGTGCAAAGTTTTTGCAAAATATAATTATTTTTTTTTTTTGAAGCTTGAATTTGTAATATCACTTATGTTTCTAGGGCAACAACTTAATGTAATGCAGATCAGCAGCTGAAATACTTTTCCCAGCAGCTGCAGAGTGAAGTTAGCAGGACCCACGGTCTGTTGTGCAGCTGATGCTGGGAGCGATGTGGCTGTGGGGGGTGGTGGTGGTCCCCCCGCTCCCCTGCGTGCCTGGTGGCCTTTTGGGGAGCAGCAGGCAGCACCGAGGGATGCTGGAGTTATCCTCAAGGGAGGTCGTGGTACAGGATGCTGCCAGTTCAGGGGAGTGAATAAAATCAGATTTCCTGTAGCTCTGTCTCAGGAGAAGCTCTGAAAAGAGGGAGGAGGTGACAAAGCTGAGCTTTCTCCAGCAACTTGGAATTGAGAGGAATGTGAAACTTCACAGTTTTCTCCCATCTCGCTCTTGAAAGTTAACACAAGAAATAGATAGGGCTGAGAGACAGCTTTCTGACAGAAATCCCAGAACCTTCATTCCCAGAAGCTGAGATGGTGACAAGAAGCTGGGTACTCAGCAGGGAGTTACCCGAGAATTTTGTTGACTGAGTTAAATCCTCCAGCAAGCAGGTGTCGGGTAAATGTTTTGATTCTTTGCAGTGCATATTTGCATATTTGAAGCTTTCTGGTACTTATGGCTCATTTTAGTTTGCCCAAGTCTTAAAAAGAGGAAAACAGCAAACCCCTTAATTTTTACGGGATGGCTGTGTAGCGGTTTCTGGACCTGCCTGCCCCAAGCTGTGCTTCTCAGTGCAAAGGTCCAACTTGTCCTGCCCACATTGTGGGAGGTGATGTACATGCAGATCCTGAATGTTGGCATCTTATGGGTAGTTATGGATATGTCACACCTCAACCAATGTGAAGAGTCTTTAACCGTCGCTATCTGAGCTTCTCCAACCCTGAATCCTTTCTGTACCAACACCTCTGATGGGTCCCTCTTGCCCTCCCCAGCATCACTTATATCTGATTTCTCAACCAGGGTGGGTAGGTGTGGGTGTAGCAGGTCAAGCTGGAACCTCCAGCAGCTCTGGCCCTTCCAGAAGGTTCCATGAAGCATTTTGAAGGTTTGATGCAAAGCAAAGCTTTATCCATGGCGATGTTTTGTTTATGAAGGTTATTTTTTAATTCAAGGAAACATGCTGGGGAGGTTCGGGGAGGAGAAAACATGCTGAGAGAGTAACACTTGACGCCTTCAAGCATTTTTATTTTCTTGATAAAAAAGCTTTTTTGTAAATTTTTCTGCTTTCTCACTTCTCATTTGCTGGCATCATGAAGGATGATAATATGCTCTCTGCAACCTTTGGTGTATTTTTGTCTGGTACATTAATAGATTCCTTAGTACTTGAGGAAAAGCAAGTCTCAACTTACTAGTTGCTAATCAGAACATGGAAGTGGTATTTTTTTTTTTCTAAAAACTGTAATTCAGGGTTATGCATGTGCAAAAATAGCTTTAGGCTACAACAAATATTTTCTTCAGCAGGTCTAGCTCATTTTATTGACATATTGTTTCGTAAACTGCCTGTGACTTGCATTGTTCTCAACCAAAATAACTTGCATCAATCAACATAAGAGGGTAATTAATTTACATATTTTCATTGTGGAAATGTTCCAAACTTTTTGTTACTGTACAGTGCTAGACTTGAGAGAGGAAAAGTGCAATAACATTTTGGGTTTGTAGTTTGTTTTTAAGTTACTCTTCACTTCTGTTTGTGCTGGGGGAAGCTTGTGACCTTAAAATTGAGCTTGGCATAGCATTGAATGAAAATAAAGCAAGACTTAGGAGTGAAATTGTATTTTGTGACTGTGTCGCACATCAGTACAGCCTCAATGAGTTGAGGAGAGGTCGGCTATTGCGTGCCATAGCAGAATGCCGTCCAAAACACTTGTCAAGAACAAACGCAAGAGTATTAACTACTTCCTTTCTGTACGAGAATATGAGGCCAGCAGAGGAGACTCTGCCAGATAGGGAGTCTGATGAATTTTGTGGGGGATGTGGCTGGCACCTCGCCGCCTGCCGAACACGAGTGAATGTGTGCGCAGTGCATTGTCTTTGATAGGCACATGCTGGCTCCTGTTTGCCCGAGGCACCAAAAGGGCTCAGAACCACCCGAACTTCGTGAGTCCATTGCTGAGGTGTATTTAGAACACAAGTTTCTGAATCTGACGAAATGTAGAGAGCAGTGTGGGTGTTGCTGTGGATGGGTTGGCAGGAGGTGGCTTTTGGGGGAGCGTGGACTTGTGTTTCTGAAGGTGTAGCGTGATGCGTCCTCCTCTCCTCCGCACCCTGAATATACTCTGTGCATAACATATTAGTAGCTTTTTTTTTAACCTCCATAGGGTAACAGAGGAGTAACACAGGATACTCAAAGCCTCCATATACCATACACAGGCTACTCAGGCAAATCACTTTACCCATATCATCGTTAAGAATGAAACCTCATATTTTTAAACCTGAGATAATGTAACGCAAGAGAGTCTTCATTTTATGTTATGCATTCTCTGTTACAGTGGTTGGTCTTTTGCCAGGATATCATGCATTGGCACTGTGACCTTAATTCCTCACTTCTAAGCAGGATCCCACCACCTGAGGGGATATCACTGGAGGTGAGAAAACTGCTCTGGGAGGCAGGGCATCAAATAAGAATCGCCTGATATCAACTGAGGATATATTTTGGGAAAAACAAAACACTTCTGTTTCTCTTTGTTTTCGTTCTTTAGACAAGATTCCTGATATTTCACTGAACAAATAGCATCCAGGCTGGTGACAGTGTCCTCTCTTGCTAGCGGCTTTCTGATGCTGAGTGTTTCATCTCTTGTCCTGATGTATTATTCTCCTGCAAGTGAGAGTGCTGCTGTGATTAAGCTGCTGTAGAGACACGGGCTGCATTTTCTGGCTTCGAGGGCTCGTCCTGGGATGCGAGGTCAGGATATATTATAACTGAGGTGCACAGAGGTTCTGCTCATGCTGACCAAGCCTAAGCTGCTTCTCCATGACCAGTGCTGAGAAGCAGCAGGGTCGGTCCAGCTCCCTGGTAACGTGCCTAATCTGCAGAGTATGTGCTGCCTCCTGCTTGCTCGTAACCCTGAGTCTCGCTCCTCGTGTGCCCACGCAGAAAACCCCTGCTTGTGTGCGGTGATGTTTTCAAGCTGGCTGTGCCGCTGATGGCTCAGAGCCCATTTTCTGCTTTCACTCAAGCCGGTAACTCTCCCACTTCCCAGCGAGGACTCGGGCAAAACCCAGCTGAGTACCAGTTAGCTCTCAAGAGTTTTCCTGCATTTTTCCCCGGATACGTGAAAGAGTGAATGAATTTCCTGATTTGCTGGCAAAGAATCAGAGGAGTGCTTGACCCAGCAATGAAAAAGTCTTTGTGATTATTCACTCAGGGACGTTAAAGGCAAAGGAAGCCAAAGAAGGTTGTATAGACATATGGGCAATGTGACTGTTGGCAACTTGGCAAGACTGAGTTAGTCCCAGGTGCTCTTATCTGTGCTAACTCTGCTGGGATGTGCCGAGCTGACTGGAGAAATGCAGTTGTGCTTTCAGTAACTTGCGAAGATTGAAATCTGACTTTACTCTGTACCAGTCTAAATGCACTCTGCTTTCTTTCCATAAAATCAGAAGTGTCAGGTACTGCAATTAAGATGCCTTTTTTGGCTCAAGCACATTTTCTCATCCCAGTTACTTTGAATCAAGTGGTGCAGGGGCTTGAACCGAGGCTGTCCACATCCCAAGTCAGTATGTTTCTCTTCGCTCTGTGCTTAATTGATGTGATGTGCAAGCAAAAGAGAATTTCCGAGCTAATCTAGTGAAAGCCTGTCCTCAGAGCCTCAGTTATTATCCTCTTCCCAGAAGACAAGTGATGGGTGCAGTAGATGGTGCCAAAAGCGGGGACCCAAACAGCACACCCACACTGGCAGCAACCACGTACTCCCAACCTTGCTCTTTGTGATGGCTTTATGCAGTATGAAAATTCATGAGTATTTTATTTTCCTTTGGGTTAAGGCATTATCTGATCAGCCGTCTGTCATTCTGAGGGTGTCTGGATGCAGTCTGTTTTACTCTGCCATCTCGACTCCTTTTGAAAGCTTCTGACTAGTGCCCGTTGTCCTGGCAGCATCCGTGGGCTCTGTTTGGAGAACACGTAAATGGCCGGGGCCCAAAGCCAACTGGTGCAAGGCTCACTGAGCATCGCGATGCTTAAATGGGCACGAAGGCTGGAGCTGGGTTGCCTAAACAGAGATACCTATTGCCACGTCAGGAGCTTTAGGGTAGCACATCACTGTTGGTACAGAAGCTTCCAAGATGCGTCTAAGATGCCACCATGCCCCAGTGCTTGGGCAGCTGATACTCTCGTCTGGCTTCTGTTAATTAGATGATAGCTTGCTATATGAAGTGGGAGAGCAATCTGTGTTTTAATGCATTGTGGTGCTTCGCAATTTGTTATATTTCCTGGCAAAACAGAAATTCATTTGATAATGAGCCATTATGCTAGTTCAATATATCCATTCCTAAGGAAGTTGGAATTTTTTATTTTTTTTTTTTAGGAGAAAATGCAATAAAGATGAGTTGAAAGGTAGTGATGTATTTAAACAAATTTCACTGTGATAAATCCCCCTGGGATGTGCTTTTATCTCATTCTTCAGTACTGTACCATTGCAGCAGGACAGGCATTTGGCATTTTGTAGAAGTTAGGTGTGCTTTGACATCTTCCACTATTTTAATTTGCTTTGCTGTCATGTCTTGCAAACTTATCTCTAGTTTCCTGCAATCTGGTCCGTTTAATAACTGGTTATTGTTAAAATAAATCTTAGCAAAGGGAAGCTGGAAAAATAAATGAAAGAAGCTCAAACACTAAATGAGAGAAGAAACAAAGTTCCCCTTTTTTTGTTCTTTAAAAAAAAAAGTAGAAAAATAAAAATCTCCCTGCTGTAATCTGGCAATATGGTATGCAGTTTGCATCAGCTTCACCAAACTGCAGTTCACAGAATCTACCTGTTTTCACCCTCCTTGAGTGGGAATGTGCGTTCTTCCAAATGGTGTTTTAAAAAACATTGCCAAGCAAGATTTTGGTTCTTTCCTGAGATCTAGCCTTTTTTTTTTTCTTTCACAGTTGGTAAGTAGTTTTATAGAGAAAAGACACTGTAGCATGTTAAGCCAATTTTATTGGACAACTTCCGTGTGTCACTGAGTCCTGACATACACAGTCATGCCATCAGAAATGGCTGAATTTACTGCATACTTTGGCACGTGAACAATGTCATTGAGTGATTCCTTTCCTGTCAAAATGGGCAGCGTCCCCTGCGCTAAATGCTCCTCACCACAACGCGGAGATGTGCTCAGAGAGAGATGGGCACATCTGACCCGTGCCACGTCTCCATCTGGGGATCTGTGCAGGGTTCCCTCTGCAGTGCAGACATTATTTTAGGGCCTGAAATCCTTAATTATACCTTCCAAGTCTAATTGGAGTATTGCTCTTAAATATCTCTGAAATGTGTTGTGGTAATACCTCTGGTTTTGATTCTTATGGGGAAGTCGGTGACCCATGGGGATTCAGTGTGCTGTGTAGGGCTTTGGAGGAGGAAAGCTGTAATTGTCGCTGCCGCGGAGAAGGGGGAGAGGCAAGAGCACCTCGTATGGTACCTCCTGGGTGCAGCATGGACCAAATTCCCGACCATGTCTGCTTGCTAGAATGTTCCTGTGATGCCTCCTGCAAGAGGGGAGGGGATTACCATTCCCAGTCCCCAGCAAGGAGTTGTGCTGCTTCCCTCGAATTCTCCTTGGCTCCCGTTGTTGATCTGACCCCAAAGGGCTGTTGTGACAAGTTCCTTCATGTGCAAAGGCAACATGAAGCTGGCTGGATTTCAGCAAACGCTGGTGCTGAGTGGTCCTTGTGTTGTGTATATACAGTTGCAGAACGCTTTCAGAATGAATAGTCTACGGAAAAGCTGTTTTAATGAGCTGGAATGCCGATTGTAGCATATCCTACCCAATCTCGCAGCGCTCCACCGAGCTGAAATACCTTCTTTGTTCTTAAAATAGCCCCCACTGATTCAGATTTTAATTGCAGATATTACAGCTGTCAAAGAAAAGGAGAGATGACCGGATGATTCTGTTGATAGTATAAACTGAAGCTGGGGATGCATAGAGTTCCAGCCTTTAGGTCTTCCTTCATTCGAATGCTATTGCGGAACTGCCTGTGTGCCGCAGAGTTTACATGGGGCAGGGGTTTCCTCTAACATTAAGATGACCCTGAAGTGCATTGTGCCTCATTGTATCCACCAAGTGGACTAAACTAATCCAACAATAAGCACCTAGGGCTACAAGAATTTTGGTGCTAGGAATGGTAACAAACAGGCATAGATATTAAATATGGTGGTTGAAGCCTGCATCTTGATAAATCAAGGTGGAGTTTACTAATGCAAAGAGAGATCGTGATTCAGCGATTCAATTGAAACAAGCCCCAACCAAGTAGGTGATTAAAAAGAGTTTAAAGCTTGGACACCCGACTGCATGTTTGCATTGCACATCAATCAATGTTGGTCAGAGGGTGAGAGCTCTTCTGAGTAAGTGAACTGAATCTTTTCAGCACAGACGTGTCGGGAGCAGCCATCAGCTGAGCCGCCTGCCATCCTTGCTGTTTTACTTCATTACCTATTGATTGAGTTCTCAAGTTTTACAAGTTCATAAATCACCCTATGGAAAGAAGCTGGCTTTGTTTTTGTGTTTTTTTTTTTTTCTTTTCTTTTCTTCGTTTCTCATGCCCAGGAGGATGGATTTTTGGCTGGATGCAAGAGATGTCCAGCAGGTTCCTTGGGCTGCAGGAAAGCACCACGAGCGTGGTGTGAGACCATCCACCCTAGCCGACTATGGGCACGGAAAGGAGAGAAGAAATCAGGGAAAAGCCTCTAGATTGAGGCTGTAAATCAGTGCAATGCTAACTACACCGACCAAAGCACTGACACTGCGACACTGTCTGAGCCATTCGTTGTTTTGGAGAAGGGTAGGAAATCATCTCTTACAGGGGAGAGGGAGCTTCTGCCAACCTTGGGAGCCTTCTGCAAGGACTATCAGAGAGGTGTGTGTGCGTGGTAGCACACCTTGGAGATCCTTTTGGGATCACCAGTGTCCCAGTGTTGCTGGCATATGAAGGTTTCCATTACATCTCCTGTGTTTAGTATTAATCACCGTTAGTTACACGTTTACACAACGAAAGCTCAAGTCAGGGACCGCTAACTGTTACACTTAGCAAATCTGGTCCTTAGAGAAATATAGGACTTTCTTTCCCGTTCCTGTTGTGAAAGGTAAATATCCTTCAGGGTCGTTGAAAGTTTAATTATGCCCTTGCAGCATTCTAATATGCCTGAAGGGATTTTGCTGGAACTTAACAAGAACAACAAAAGGCAGAGATGAGATGGAGAATGTGATTTTGTTTGTGTGTTTTGCCTGAAGTGCTGAGAAGTGGGAGACGGATTCTTGCTTGAGTATCTCTAAAGCTTTGTTTTTTTTCTGGTGCATATTATTTTGTAAACACAATAATAAAATTAATTTTAATTTTTTTTTTTTTTCTTCCCATGCATGAGTTATAGGTGGGAAACTCTGCTCTGAAGATGCTGTTACTACGTGTGTAGCTAAATTAATTACATAAACTAAATATAATGATGGTAATTGGTGTCCTATTCTCAGGGCATGGGGAGAGGTGTTTGAGTGCTCTGGATGCTCTGTGACGCTTGTCCTGGTGGCAGGATACTCATCTCCCACTTCATTTTGTTCCTTGACACTTGGTTGAAGTGAAAGGAGAAACAAGATGAGCTTTCCTATCTGAAATCTTGACTGTCTTATTAAGAGTCCATTAAAAGTGGAAAACAGGATTGGTTTAGGGTTAGAAGAGCCAAATGGATTATGTTGTAGCCTCACCCGGGAGTGCAGCAGAAAGTGCTGATACACTGGTAGTGTATTACTGGCACTAATTATCTTCAAATATGATTTCTTAATGAAATTTCCAGAATGAATGTACGTGCTTTCTATCTGTCTTGTGTTTTGGTGGCTTTTTTTTTTTTTTTTAACAGAATCACTGTAAGTTTTAAACATAGCAGCAGGGCTTTATCTTGAGCATTGACTCAGGCAAATCTTTCAGTGGAGTTATTGGAGGTTTCGCTTCTCTGAAGACACGTACAAACCCAGTGTTTTATTAAAGATGAGTAGCGGGCATTGCTCATTTGTTTGCATATTGCTTCGTGTCATTCTGATTGCTGCGCATGTTCCACTCATCTTTATTGCAGAGTAAATGGGAGGAGGGCCTTGACATCTCATATCATTTACACCATTTATGAGCAAGCAATTTGAAAACAAAAGCTTTGGAGGAGGCAATATGAACAAAAATTAGGAGCTTAAGGAAATTTTACTTGATGACCAAAGCCTGTAATTTTGCAAGCCAGAAAGTAGGCGTTGTTTTTAGAGAAACCAGAAAAAAAAACCCTACAGCCCACTCGCACATGGAAGAGAAGCAAAAGTAATAATGAAAAAGGTATTTGTTCATGGTCTGTTTCTACCTGCACAGGGAGAATATTACCGAGACTAGGTGGTACTCCAGTGCATCAAGTGGAGGTGTAATGAGACCCAGTGTTCTGGAAAGCAGAACTGAAGGAAATAAAGCACACTTGAATTTTTCTTTTCACAGTGAGGGCAATTAACCATTGGGAAAAACTCATCTAGAAATGTGACGCATGGCTGTCACCTGCTTTTGCAACTTTTGCCTCTGGGAGAGGTGCTGTAGCTCAGTTAGTAGCGGTGGGTTTGACCCAGGAGCCATTTGGCCTGGACTTGTTCATAACCTGAACTGGTGAGTCAAGCAGTGTGCTCTTGACCTTAAATTCTGCAAGAAACTTACATGAATCACTCTTATGTGTGTATTTTCAATCTAGTCCCTTGAAGTTCTTTTATGGTTAGAAAACGTGAATTATCTCATCCTAAGGAGGGGACAAGTATAAAGGAAAGAGTATTGTGTTTTTTGCTTTGGTGTGTTTTTCAAGAGCTGTTTGTCCTCAGTGTGCTCAGCAGTACTGTTTGCTTTCCTTCTTGACCACCAGTTGGACTGTTCGTGGTATCCCTTGCATTAGTGTGCTGGATAAACACTTGAGGTGCACTCTCTCTGAGAAGAAAGCATTCTACATCCAGGTGATTATTTAATGCTAAGTGGGGCTGAAAAGATTAATCAGCTAATTACGTTAATAGCATGGTGGGTTTTTTTAAGAAAGGGATTGTGCAATACCGAGACGGTATTGCGTGATGAGTCCCTTTGCAGAAAAATGAGGATGAGTGCTCCTGGGGCCTCTGCCTATTCTCAGTAGGAATCCAGCTACCAAAATACTAAAAGAGCTTTTGGTGCATTTTGACCAGGGTAGTGAAGGGCAGTGTTTGGTGGGAGTTATGTCTGTTTCTTATTCTGTAGTCATAGGAGGCAAAAGAAAAACATCTAGGGATCAATCTGTTGTTGTAAGACTGGGGTGGGGTGAGGGGTATTTCCTTCCTTATTACTCTTTCATTTAACATTGTATTATATGGAGGCACTGGATGAGGCTTGCCTTGGAGTTAACATGATAGGACCCCCATTTGAAGATCACAATTAAAGTAACCTAACAGGATGTTTTTAACCAGTATCGACTTGAAGGTTTCCCTGGGGCTGCAAGGATAAGTGGGAAATGCTAATGCAGGGAAACACTGTCATCAGCCCTCAGGAAAGGCTGCCTGGCCAGCTCTTCCTTCCCGCAGATGAAGAAGAGATGGCATCCGAAATGGCCAGGTCTCCATTAGCCTGAGTTCAAGCCTGCCCAGAGAAAGGGAAGGTATTTTTACTATGCAGAAGCTGCTGACACTGATTTCAGCGGGGGGCACGTATGGGCAAACGGGCTGAGCTCACCCCGATCAGCCTGTGGGCTTGCTCTGGTCTGGAGGATGCACCACTGGGGTAGCACTGCTCAATAACTGCCTGAAAATGTCCTGCTTGGAGGTGATGGGGCCACAGCTGGCAGTGGAGCTCCTGTGCAGGACCAGCCTCATGGTACCTGGAGGGTGCTCAGCTGCCCGATGTGAACCTTCGTGTGGTGCTGATGCTGCACAGCTGATTTTGAGTTCCTTATGTGGGCCCTCAGCCAACCTTGTTAAACGCGTGTGCTTGAAGGTAGGCTCCCTAATCCACATTTAGGCACCCATTAGGTAATTTCAGAGCTGTGCTGAGCACCAAAGTTTTGTGCTGAAAGTAAATTGCTCAAATAGTTCATCGAATCGTAGAATACCAGGTTGGAAGGGACCACAAGGATCATGTGGTCCAGGCTTTCTAGGCAAAAGCATGGTCTAGACAAGATGTCCCAGCGCTCTGTCCAGCTGAACCGTAACAGTGTCCAATGTTGGGCAATCCATTACTTTTCCTGGGGAGATTTTTCCAATGGCTGATTGTTCTCATAGTGAAAAATTTTGCTGTTGTGTCCAATGGGAATCTCCCTAGGAGTAACTTGTGCCCATTAACCCTCATCTTTTCAGTGTGACTCCATGTAAAAAGGGAGTCTCCATCTTGCTTGAACATGATGCCCCTAAGACTTCTTTTATCAAGGCTGAACAAACCCCGTTCTCCCAGCCCTTCCTCATATGGTGGCTCGCAGTCCTCTGATCATCTTTGTGGCCCTTCTCTAGACCTTCTCCAGCCTGTCCACATCTTTTTTGTGTAGCAGGGACCAAAACCGAGCACAGTGTTTCAGCTGTAGCCTGAGTAGAGTGGGATAATGACTTCTTTGCCTCTGCTGGTGATGCCCTTGCTAGTGAAGGCCAGAATCCTGATCTAGTTGAAGATGTCCCTGCTTATTGTGGGGGGGTTGGACTAGATGGCCTTTGAAGGTCCCTGCCAACCCAAACTATTCTATGATTCTATGACACTGTTGGCGTTCCTTGCCGCACACTGTTCACTCATATGGAGCTTGTTGTCCACCAGGACCACCAGGTCCCTTTCCATTGAGCTGCTCCCCAGCTGGTTAGATCCTAGCCTGTGCTGCACTCCTGGATTATGTTTTCCCAGGTGCAAGACCTCACACTTGTCTTTGTTGAACTTCATAAGGTTCCTGTTAGCCTACTCTTCCAGCCTATCCAGGTCTTCCTGCAGGGTGGGCTCTCCCTTCTGAAGTGTCCACTTCCCCACACAGTTTGGTGTCATCTGCAACTTCTTCAGGACCCAGGTGATCCCATCATCCAGATCATTTACGAAGATGTTAAAATGTTGGGCCCAATATCCGTCCCTGGGGGAACCCACTCATGATAGGTTACCAGTTTGACAAGGAGCCATTTACCACCACCCTCTGGCATGGCCTGTCAGCCAGTTCCCCACCCACCCCACAGACCACCTGTCTAGACCATAACACATCAGTGTTCCTAGGATGAGGCTGTGGGAAACCACATTGAAAGCCTTGGAGAAATCCAGGTAGACAATGTCGCCCCACATCAACTGAGCGTGTTACTTTGTCGTAGAAGGCGATGAGGTTTGTCAGGCACGACTTGCCCTGGTGAGTCTGTGCTGGCTTTTCCGTATCATGTGCTTCAGCTGATGTGTGATAACTCCCAGGAGGATTCGTTCCTTCACTGGCAGTGGGTCTGTGTTTGCATCAACCTGGATTTTTGTTGCCGGGGTCAGGGGCCCAGCAGTTCTGTTAAAGACAGAGGTGAAGAAAGTGTTGAGACCCTTTGCCTTTTCAGCCTTTTCAGCCTTTTCAGTTGTTGGTAACTAATTCACCTCTCCGGTATAACAGTGGGCCAATATTTTCCTTCTGTTTCTGCTTGTTGTTTACATACCTGAAGAGCCCTTTATTGTATTTTTTGACATCTCTGGCCAATTTGAATTCGACCTGAGCTTTGTTTCTATCTGAGTTTCTCTGGCCGTAGGGCTGGCTTCTGTGAGACCAGTATAAGCAACACATACCAATGGCTGTGGTGCTTTACCTGGTTGTAGCGTTAATGGCATGGTTATCTCCGTGCCAGGCAGCAGGGAGGTGGCAGTGGTCTCAACAACATAAAGGTTTTCAAAGGCAGAGAGGATGGGGAAGGAGCTTCAGTGTAGTTACTTATGGGTAGTTGTCAAGGCAGATTGTGGGGGGAAAAGGGAAGGAATAGCAATTCTGGGCATGCAGGTGGGTAGCTGTGCGAGCTGGCTGCTGTGCACCCCGGAGGGCTGCATCTCTGGAGCCTGGCGTGGTGGAGGTTCCCCAGCAGAAGACCTGGACACCAGGGCAGTGGCTGCCGTCGCGCTGTTGGCCGCACAGCGTGTGGCCGCTTGAAATCCCTCTCGTCATCGTTATGAAGCTGAAACTCAGTGGCAGTTTCACAATGGCACAGTACTCAGTGCGAAGGAGGGAAAGTAGGTCACAGACTGTCCTGCTGGCGTTTGTTTGTACGTCTGTAGGGCCGTGGTAAGAGCCGAAGGAAGGCACCAAGGATCCAACCGGCCAGGATGCGTTTCTCGCCCCTTTCCTTTGTGTCCATGTTTCTGGCGGTGGGAGCTGACTTCGGAAGAGACCCTGGAGGGTTTTGTTGACTTCCCTGCTATTATTAATACTTCAGTAGGGCCCAGAAGTTTTTGGTACAACTGGGTACCAGGTGTTGTGCAGACTGTTGAAACTGCCCATGCGCCAAAGAGCAAATGCTTCTTGTGAATGAGCCAAAGCACAGATGAAGCACAAGAGCGTTTAACTTTTTTGTTACTACTGAAGTGTGTACTCAGTATCTAGGCTGCTTGAATCGCAGAAAGCGCTTCAGGATACCGATTTGAGGCCTTCCAGCCCTAGAGGCACTGACAGCTTAGCAGCACCTGCATTTCAGCAGTAGTGTTGCATGGTGTGTGGACACCTCCTGCTCCTCCTTTTAAAGCTGTAGTAGCCAGCGATCTAAGGGTTGGGAGCAAAGCAAACAAAGTGGGAACCCAACCCTTTAACACAGAGTTCAGAGTGTTAATTGAAAGGGGAAATAAAGGATGGAAATGATTAAGAAACCGCATGGCAGAATCGCTTTCAGTAATTGTCCAGACTTTTGTCCAATTGTCCAGACTGAGGCTTTAGCATGCCCGAAGTCTCTCAAAGACTGAGTTAATACAGAATCACAGAATCACAGAAGCGACTGGGTTGGAAAAGACCTCAGAGATCATCGAGTCCAACCCTTGGTCCAACTCTAGTCTGTTTACTAGATCATGGCACTAAGTGCCATGTCCAGCCTCAGTTTAAAAACCTCCAGGGATGGCGAGTCCACCACCTCTCTGGGCAGGCCATTCCAATGCCTGACTACTCTCTCTGTAAAGAATTTCTTCCTAATATCCAGCCTAAATTTCCCCTGGCAGAGTTTAAGCCCATGCCCCCTTGTCCTATTGCTAACTGCCTGGGAGAAGAGACCAATCCCCACTTGGCTATAACTTCCCTTCAGGTAGTTATAGACAGTGATGAGGTCACCTCTAAGCCTCCTCTTCTCCAGACTAAACAACCCCAGCTCCCTCAGCCTCTCCCCATAGGTCTTATGTTCAAGTCCCTTCCCCAGTCGTGTTGCTCGTCTCTGGACCCGCTCTAGCACTTCAATGTCTTTCCTGAACTGAGGGGCCCAGAACTGAGCACAATACTCCAGGTGTGGCCTCACCAATGCAGAGTACAGGGGAAGGATCACCTCACAGTTGTTACTGAGATAATCAGGAATATTTGGTAAACCCTCGGATGTGCAGCTGTAACTGAGATCTGCATTCGTGCGTCAGCGGTTGGAGCTGAGCAGGGTGCAGGATCTCACAGAATCACACAGAATCACAGAATCACAGAATCGAATGGGTTGGAAAAGACCTCAGAGATCATCGAGTCCAACCCTTGGTCCAACTCTAGTCTGTTTACTAGATCATGGCACTAAGTGCCATGTCCAGCCTCAATTTAAAAACCAGCCCTGCTGACCTGTGCTCCGTGGCGTGGATGGGTCTGGGGCTGGTGCCCCCGAGCACGTTGCCTGTGCAGCACAAGCAGTGGACAGACTCTGCTTCTCGTCCTGGCTGGAGCAGATGGGGACTGCGAAGTGGCGCAGAAGGGAGCACAGAGCAGGCTCTCCCCTCAGCAGCAGCACTGCCCTCCCAGTTGTGTCTTTTGGAAGCAGGAATTTTCGGTGTGACATAAAACATGATCAAGGAGAAATTAAAGTAACTCCTCTGTGTTTATATGGTATTTTTCCAGTTTAGTTCCTAGCTTCGCTTAGCTCAACCACGCAAATTGCTTAAGATATGAAAAGAAACCACCTTAAGTGGATTCCTGTGGGGGATGTCACTGGCTGTTTTGGGGACTGTCCATCACTTTTTAAAAAGTTAACTTAAACAAAACAGAACGTTGTGGCTTCTTCTGACTGCCACAACTTTTCAGCTGTTGCTTAGCTACCACTTGGCAGTGACCTTTCCCCACAGAACTGATGTTGTGAGCCTCCAGGCTGAAATCACCCAACAAAAGGGAAGGCCATAAAACTGCTGGATGAGGGTCACCCAAGATCTGCATTCTGAGCTCAGTCCTTTCTGTTCCCATCGGGAATTCCTGCATTTTATGCGTGATTCGTCAAAGCCGATCGTAATTTTGTGTGATGGGGTCTACGGGATAAGATCTTAAATGTAGACTGTGAGGTCTTTAATTTCGGAGCTATCACAGCCTTCCGGTTGGTTCCTCTGTGAAACTTTGCTGCCATCAAGGTGAAAGCTCCACGTTTCTGTAGGGAAACAAAGCTGTTTATCCCAGCCTTCCCTGACATTTGGGCAGGACACTGCTCCTTCAGCCATGACCTGGGCATCACTTTGGTTTGCTGCTTCTTGCATACAGAAAGAGCATCAGAGGGTCTCTCCTGTGAGCCGTGGGCCAGGGACCTCAGTGTTGGCGGCATCGTATGCACAAATCTCTGTCTCCAAGGCCTGGGTAGAGCTCTGTGGGATTTTTGCAAAGAAAAGGGCAGTCTGTTATGTCTTCTTTTTTTTTTTTTGTTCCCCTATCCATTTTTCAGCCTTTTACCTGCTGAAAAGTAGAGCTGAATACAAATGCCACTGTTTTTATCAGGCTGGCAGGTCAATTTTTAGAGAGAAAAGGCAGTTAATACATCCTATATGTTGTACATTTCCTTGAAATTATAAGTATTGGTGTACTAAGAAGGTTGACCTGTTTTGGTTTGCTTCGTTTTCTTGTGCCTGTGAGCCTTCCAAGGTAGATTCAGCCCATCACGTGCGCTTGATGTCTTTGATTCTGTTGGACTGTGCTCCGAGCTGGGCCAAATCCTGGCTTCGTTCTTCTGGAAGGAGAGTGTTTCTGTTTTTTTCTTTTTTGGTGGAGTTGAACTCTCGTTCCCAGACAAAGCCAGTCCAGCTGCACAGGTATGTGTGAACACACAGTTGTTGTGGACCCAGACAAGCAGCCTGTGAGTCAGGTACGTGCAGCAGGGAAAGCGAAGGGAGATGCTAATGTTGCAGATTAGATACCTGATCAAAGGCTCCCATTTTCTCAATATGGAATGCAATAGCTTCGTTTGGAAGCCCAGTGTCAGAAATCTTCAGCTTGTGTCAAAACCAAGGAGGGGGAAAGACGGAGACTTTGTCAGTGCTTTCTGTAAGTTGTTAAAGTAGAATTTCATGAAGTGGCTGCCACAGTCTAGAGTGCTTTTGTTGGAAAGGTTATGTAAAATCTGATAGCCCCCTGTTCTGAAGTGGTAGAGAGCCACAGATTGTAATGAAGTCATTAAGAAACTGAATTTCTGTATCTTCGAGAACAGAGATGTGAGTTAATAAACTGTTTCTTAGTTAAACATAATCCCTAAGTATTAATAAATAATAATAAAAATTAGTAGTAATAATAACAACAACAATAATAATAAATAATAATAATAATACACCCTGTACTGTCAGGTCATAACCAAAACGGGCTTCCCCACCACCTGTGGTGGTCCTTGCTTCACTATATTTTTATCTGTTTGCTGACTTGAAGCAGTAGCAACCTTGCTGCCTTAGAGATTGACTGTAATGAGTGCAATAAGTGGACTCTGTCTAGCAAAAATAAATAAATAGTTTATGTGATAATCCAAACTCTGCCAATCACAGTTTGAGTGATGTAACCTAAAAAATGCTTTGGAATTCATCAGGTTTTGTGCCAGTGTGAAAGATGATGAACAACAAGAGTATCTAGTTCAGTTTTTGTAGATGGATACTAAACAAATGGAACAGTGAGAGAAAAATTTTCTTATTATCCTTAGGTAGTGCAGTAGTAGTTTATTACAGGAAAGGGAGAGTCAGTGGAACAGAAGTTGCATCATTTTTCATATGCCCAACCTCTGACACTGTACTTTTGCACTACAGTATTATTCCAATAAATCAGAAGATGTGATCCCTAGAGGTTTTTATAAAAGATCATATTTTTGAAAGGAGGTAGGGTTGGGGAAGATGCAAAAAATTAAATATTAAAAAGTTCCTACTTGTTAAGCTGCTTTGGAAATGGCTTTAGGAGAAGAAAGCAGCCGGGTTCAAGTCCAGACTGTAGCCTCAAGGTGCTTAGGTGCTGTGGTGTTTGATTTCTCTTCTGCTGCAGCACAGGTGCCTGGGACAGGGAATGAGTCAGAGCTTTAGCTGAGATAGAATGTGTAAAATCTTTGTCCTGTGAAACTGAGACTAAAATTAAAAAAATCTGTAAGAATTGAACTGCTGCCTGATTGCTTTCATTTACAAATGATGGCAATAATGCTGTTGCACTGGAGGAGAACAGCAAGGATGCATGTTAGAGTGTATAAGGCTTGCGACAGCAGCTTGCAGCAAGTACCCTTCTCGTTGTATGCCAAATCCAAGGGAAGGGGACAGGGTCTGAGGCATCATGGCCTGTAGCCCTGAGTGAAACACCCTGTCCCTCCGCACAGCCCGACAGCAGCACCTCTGCTTGGCTCTTGATAAAGAGCTGCCTCCTGCCCTGCTGCCCGGGGGCACGTTCTCCTGTTTCCCAATGTGGTGTGGAGATGTCCTTTGGTTTGCACTTAAATTGGTGTCTGGGCACTGTTACTGGTTGTGTTAGTCACGCCACGCTCAGAGGAGAGGGATGAGCTCCCGGGCCGGAGGGGTTTCCAGTGTAAGAGTCCAAGTGTGTGCAAGTGCGCTCGGTGGATGGTGAAGGAGGATGCAGGAGAAGGGAGCGCAGGGCTGGCAAATGTGCACACTGCGGTTTCTCAGTGTCAGGTGAGTTTTGAGGCTTTCAGAGGGCAAACCAAGGTGGTGACTGCTGGTGCGTTACATTCCCAGCTGTAACTTGCTCTGTGTAACTGCCCTGGTAAATACATATCCCTCTCTCTGAGACCTGGCAGGGAAGTGACCTACCCTTTAATCTCAGTGTAGCAAAATACACAGGAGCAGTCAGAAACACGCTGTAGCTTCCCACCTTTCCTTACCTCACATTCTTACACAGGTATGCTTTTAATTATGTGGATTTTTTTGAAAACGTTTAGCTGCCCTCCAGTGACCCAGGGCTTATTTTTTCTAGCCCGAGTCAATACAAGCTGTATGGAAAACACTGCGGTTTCTGCGGTGCTGATGGAGAGAGTGGGTTGTCCACCAGCCTGGGCTTCATCTTGCTGAACATCGGTATTCATGAGATGGGCGTGCGGCCTGAGCCAGACACACTGTCCTCCTCTCTGTAGCTTGTGGAAAGAGGAGGCTGGTACCCAGCAGTGTTTTGTTGCATCTTTGGAGTCATCTCTTCTGGGAGGGGGCACGTTGCCTTGCTAAGGTGCTGGTTGCTTTCCTAGGACTAATCTTCAGATGGGTTGATTTTGAGTGAGAATGATCCCTCTGTGATTAAAAGCTGTTCACTTCCTTGATGTTGGTTTCGACATGCTTTTGTGGGAAACTGCAGTCTGCCATAGATTTGCTATAGTCCTTAGGGATGGTACCATATATCATTTGTTAACGTACGGAACATGTTCTGTTTTCAGCATGTTCGAGGTGTTTCTTTTGTTACGTTTTTGCTGTCCATGCTCTGGCATCTCCATGTACATTCTTGGTATCGGGGGAGGTGGAAACACACAGCATCTCTTTGTGCCGAGCTTCTTGATAAGATCTTGTGGGCACTGAATCTTCAAAAATGTGCTTTTGTGCCTTTTGTGTCCCTGGAACGGATGACATGGTTTTGAATGGACAATGGCTGGATAGACGGTTACGCAGTTCTGGGATGAGCACATGCCTGAAAGTTTTGTTTCTCTGCTGGATGACTTCATAGGTACAGCTACAGCAGCCCCAAAAATACACTGCAGTGTAGAAACACCTCAGCTCGCTTTAAATGATATGTTGGGTACTAGTTACAGTCTGGCAATGGCAGCATGGAGCTCAGCATAGGCTAATTTTCCCTGCTGCTTGTGTGTACTAAACATGTAGGAAAATAGCATAGATGTGCTTGTAACACTTCTGGGAGAAGAGTGCTATACACAAAAATACTCTGATTAGCTAGCTTTGGGGGGTGTTGCAATTTTTGCTCCCTCCCCGCCCATGTTTAGACCTGGTATGTAGTTGTGCATGGAAGAGTTCATTTCAGAAATTAAGAGTTTAAGGGTTAATGGCTTGAGTGCCTGAATTTCTATAACCACTATATTCAATGTGTTCAACAACTTCAATTGTTTTCTGTCCATCATTTCCTCTTTCTCAGTCCATTTAACTTGTTTCCTTAAGGGCTTAGTCTTATATCCATTTCTGAAATATAAATATTAGTTTGCCTTTTTTGCTTGTGAGGTTGGCTTAAGTAGGAGATTTGATTTCATATGAGAGGTTTATCATGAAGGTGGGTGGTAAGGAAAACCAATCTCTTTGTGCACTCTACGTTGCTGTAGGATACCTTGTACTTCTGCAGCTCAAGGACCTAGGATTTTATTTATATTGATGTAGGGAAATGCTTAGACATTTGTATTTGCATATTTAATGTAGTTAGAGTTTCAGTTATTTGCATTAGCAATTGCTCCAACTCCAGTATTAATAAGGCAGGTGCTTTTGTATACATAAATTAAAAAAAAAAAAAAAAAGAAAAGATTAGAGTAGTGCCACAGGTTAATTTTTATATAGATGTAATGACTTCCAGCCGCCACAGTAACACACAATATTCCCCTAGTGATACGTTGAGTCAGGAAAGAAATTAACTCCTGTATATTAAGTTAGCAGTGGCAAACAAAATTGAAGATGAAAAGAAAATGAAGGGGCATGGAAAAGGCTCAGCTCCTTTGCACTGCCACAAGGGACACCCAACTTTAATTTCAAGATTTGGTTATTCCGTTTAATGCCCCACAGATGTGAAAAATACTGTGGCAGCACTGGGCCGTAGGCAAATCCCTTTGAAACTTCTGGGGCTTAGATTAGGCCTATCTTTTATTAGTTCTTTATCCTTTATTTTGTTTTTAGGGTTTGGGGCGCTTTTTTTTTGCCAGAAACAAAGAGGCAAGATAGGCCTGATAAAGGAGTGTGTTACAGAAGATTGGGATCTTCAGGCTTATGAAGATCTGCATTACTTAAAACGTCCTTTCGATTTAATGGAGTTGAATTTGTTGATTTAGATCAAAGCTATATCTGTGTGGAACTAGCTGAAGTCTTTTGGCTTCATGCAATGCCAAGTGCCCACTTACAAGGAAAGCTTCCAGGTGTTTCGTTTTGCCTCTTTGTGTATGTAGTGTGTTTGTGTAGCAGCCAAAAGAAGTTGAGGGCTGGAGATGTTCCCCCCGCAAAGCCTTAGGGCTTCAGGCTCCATGGGAAATAAGGGTTGCCATCCAATGGCCAGAAGGCCAACTGTGTCCTGGGCTGCATCAGAAGCAGCGTGGCCAGCAGGGGGAGGGAGGTGATTCTGCCCCTCTGCTCCGCTCTGGTGAGACCCCACCTGCAGTCCTGTGTCCAGCTCTGGAGCCCTCAGTGCAGGAAAGACATGGACCTGTTGGAGAGGGGCAGAGGAGCCCCAGAAATGATCAGAGGCTGGAACAGCTCTGCTGGGAGGACAGGCTGAGAGAGCTGGGGTGTTCAGCTGGAGAAGAGAAGGCTCTGGGGAGACCTTATTGTGGCCTTTCAGTGCTTACAGGGGCCGATAAGAAAGATGGGGACAGACTTTTTAGCAGTGCCTGTTGTGATAGGGCAAGAGGTAATGATTTTATACTAAAGGAGGGGAGATTCAGACTAGACATGAGGAAGAAATTTTTTACTATGCGGGTTGTGAAGTACTTGCCCAGGTTTCCCAGAGAGGTGGTGGATGCCCCATCCCTGGAGACATCCCAGGCCAGGCTGGACGGGGCTCTGAGCAACCTGATCTGCTGAAGATGTCCCTGCTCGTGGCAGGGGGATTTGACTAGACAACCTTTGAAGGTCCCTCAAACCCAAACTACACTACAATTCTAAAACCATCTCCCAAGAACCAAGTTCCAGCATAGGTACTCAAGCTTCTATCCTTTCTGATTTACCAAGAGACTTTCCAGTCTTGCAGTTCACTTTTTGTTCTTCTCCCTCCCTCCTCACCCAGCAGCTCCATCTCTCCAGAGAGTTTTGCCCAAGCTTGTCCTGCTCTGGTCCAGGCTGGAGGTGGCATTGCAGGTGCCAGTGCCTACTGCTGACGAGATGCTTTCCTCCCATGGAGCTAAAGTGGACTGGGGAAAACTATCCGATCTCCAGCAATGCCATGGCTGTTTTCCCTTCTTTGGAAACAGAGCAACTCTGTTAGGGCATAGGAAGGAAGCCAAAAAGTCAAATTGGCTGAGAACAAATAATGAAATTAGCTAGTGCTGCTTCCCCGGCAGAGCTAATAAATGGGGCAGAAAATCTAACAAAAAACACAAATGAAGATGGGGTTGTCTACATTTTTTTAAAGTGTGTGTATGTATATATGTATATATTTATCTTGACAGTGTCCTCATTTAAAAACAATAGTGTGCTTTTAGTGTTTCTGGTTCTTGCCACTACTAATTCTTTCCTAAATTGTTAAGAGACCCACATAAATATAAGGAACTTGGCACTGCTCTTTAAATGGGCAGGATCTTGGAAAGAGTTCATTTCTCTTGTAATGCGGTTAGTTCTATTTCTGTCATGTACAAATCCTGTCTGATCAAGAATATTGAATTAGAGCTGGCTTGTGGGCGTTAGATGTCTCCACAGTTTTCTTTGCTTGTGTTGAACAAATGAAAGAAGGCTGAAGGGTGGACAATGCCATGAGTGTTGCTGTTACCTGCAGGGAAGCAGCACGGAAAGTTAAACAAGGTGTTTGTGCTTGAGTGGAGCATCTCCTTGCTACACAAGGACCTGTTGTCACTTGCCTGCTTCTGCACGGCTTAGTAAAACAAAACGTAACCTGTACCAAAGTTGTGGATACTTGTCGCACGGCTAACCACTAAGCATGAAAGTCCTGCTAGATAATCTGATAACCAAAAACTGGTGGCTGCCTTTGGGTGTGTAAAGGCTGAGCACAGAAGGTACAAGGGAAAGGAGATGATGCACGCATTTGGGTTTCTTCAGGTCAAACCTTTAAGATCCATTGCCACTGAACATGTGATGTACTTTATGTGAATTGTGCTACTATGTGCTTGTCCCTTGGGACCGATTGCTATGTAAATGCAAATTATTTAATTAACATTATTGTTTCCATATGCTATAATATGATTTTTATGAGCATTTCTAGATTAAAGTTCACTTTAGAAACATAGTGATTGCTTCCCAAATTGCTTGGCTGTGCACTGCATTTTAAACCCCGTTAATGCAGTAAGGAATCCTTATCATTCCTTAAGCGTCAGAGAAGCAGCCAGAAAAAGTATAACCACGATGTGTAAATATAACACCTCAGAAAGCATAACAAAAGCCCTGTGTGTTTTAACATGACAGAAACAGTAATTCTTGACTGGTAACAGGGCAAAAAATATTCACAGATTAATCCTGTGTCTTCTGGTATTTAAATAATAAACTTAGTTTTAGCTAGATTTCTTTTTTTCCTTTTTTTTTTTCCTTTTCCCATCAGTAGGCCCAGTGCTTTGTCGGTAGAAGTTCCATATAGTTTTCCTTCTATGTGGAAAATACGAACAGAAATTGGATGTGATGTCTGGGGTCCTGGTGCACTGGTCAGTGGTGCGATGGTGGCTTGTGTGCAGGATGCTGGCGAGGATGGTGCAGGCAGCAAGGGTAGAACCCCCCATTCCTGGAGCTTTGCCTGGAGCTGCCTGTGTGAACATCCAGCCCATTGCTTGGTGCTTTTTGGTTAATTTCCCTCGGTTGGAGAATAACTCAAAGATCAGTTTTAACACCTTCAGAATAAGACTGCGTTGTTCTGGACCGCGATTTGCCTCGTAAAGTTGTTCACGCTGAGAAATTTGAGGACAATCTCCTTCATTATAAACATGAAGCTGGAGGAGCTTTGGAGAATGTCACGTCGCTTTGCCCAGTGACAGAATTTTCCCAGAGTTTGTAGCTTTTACAAAAAGTTGCTGCTTTAAGTTTCTGTAATTTAAAGACTAACCCAATTATGTGTCAGTGTGTGGAATTCGAAACAGAGGAAGATTTCCATAGTAAAATTTTTGTATCCATTTTCTGCTGTGAAATTTTAGCCTGCGTTAATTCAGCGAGGGATTGGGATAATGTTTTTAATATTTACCCTCTTCTGCTGTTTTGCGTGTGGGGCTTGTTCGTTTTGTTTTTATGGTAGCAGAGCACAAGGCTGTTTGGTGGCTCACACTGAGGGGTGCAAAGAAGGCAGAAGTACTCAGTACTTCCCACTGAATGTAAATAAATCAATGTACATAGTAGTATTCAGTGAGCCCGGATTTTTGCTTTGAAAGGAGAAAAAGGTGTCATATTACTGGCTTTGAATTGCTTGATCTGAGCAGACAGTCTAACTGCTCACACTGCCCTGCATACCTCTGATGATGCTCCAGCTGTTGATATCTGTAGAAGCTGAAAGTTCTGGGTTTCAGGTCTCACCCCAGATGTCTGTGGCACAACATGAGCTGTTGCATGGGGCTCGGGAGAGTCACTGCCTCTGCTTTTGTTCTCAGAGTAAGCAAACTGGGGAAAAAATGTCGAATATCTTTTACATGATGTAAGGTATCACTGGTAACAGTAGCAGGTCAGAATTTTCCAATCAGAAATGTGGTACTAACTGGCAGCGTACCTTTAATCTTTAATTTGCATTTACGAGTTTGGGTTTCTTTTGCTTTTCCGTCAGTTGACACATGCAGCAGTAGATTTTCCTGATTAATGGTTTACCTGTGTCTCCAGGTGCCAACAAAAATCTATGTTGCAAAAGGTTCCCAAGTACTTCGGAGTGCAGGTGGGGAAATGTAGATAAAATTCAGCCTTTTGTACAAAACATGTTGCTGACCTATGACTTCTTTCTCTTTTTGGAGAGAGGGAGTGGGGGTATTTTCGAGAGCAGACTCCACTACAGTGAAGACAGGGTTTGAGGTAATTGTATTTTCTATTTTCAGTTTCTTTTAATTCTGCTTGGGGAGAGGAAATGGAGAATGACGAGTTAGATTATGGTGTGGGTTAGACGGGTGGCCGGAGTGCGATGTAAGGTTGCAATCTTTCCCTTTTCCCTGCGGCAGGGATCACCATACCTGCAGCAGCCCTCCGTCAGAGCGTATTAGCCAATTCAGCATTTCGAACTGGGTCAATTAGAAGGTTCTTATTAGACTGGGGCGGGGGGGGGGTTGGATGTTGAGCTTTCTTGCGGCCGCGATATGATTCAGTATATTGAGAGAGACAGAGGAAGTAAACAAGTGAGAGAAAGCGTGTTTTTAGAGGAAAGTCCTCCCTCCCCAGCACTACCCTGGGGCCAAGGGCTCCATGAGGATGCAGGTAACCTGCGCACGCAGGCGTCTGTGGGGAAAAATTGCCGCTCTACTCCCTCCCTCCCCACCTCGGAGAAATTTCACTCATAGTCAGGATGTCCGATCGGTTGATTTATAGCATGTGGGGTATTATTTTTTTTTTTTTTCCTCAGCTTCTCCCATTAAAAAGCCGGCTGAGTTCACTTCTCCCGAAGCAGGAGGAACGTTTTCTGTCAGTTTGATTGATCTGTGAATAACTTTGATGTTCCAAGACATAACGTTAATAGAGTTTGTGGCTTAAAGTCGTATGAAGAAAGTCTAAAAATAAAGAGCAGCTCGATTAACGTCCGCAGCCTAAAAAGAGCGCAGCTTGTGCAGCGGCCAGAGACCGGCAGTATTCGGAGAGGAGTTTCCTAAAACAGGGAGCTGGAAATTGCTGGGCCTGGAGCTGGGACTGAATTGTCTTCAAAACAGTTTATTTTAATTGAAACCAAATTGGAGGTTTTCTGCCTGGGACAGTGCCTGTCAGCCGTGGGTCTCACGGTGTGTCACTGGCAGTGCCTGCGCTCATGGGGGGACAGCTGGGAGGAGAGGGCAGGAGACCTCCAAACTTACAGCCCATTGATGCCCACATAGATGCTTCCAGGCAAATTAACCCAAATATTGGCATGTAATGATGCTCTTTACTGCAGGATTTTTCTTGTGGTATTTTCTGTTGCAATTAGGCATTGGCGCAGTGCGTTAATAATGATCACAGAATCACAGAATGTCCTGAGTTGGAAGGGACCCACAAGGATCATCGAGTCCAACTGCTGTCGCTGCATATGACAACCCCACGGTTCACACCACCTGTCTGAGACTCTTGGTCAAAGAGAAACCCCACCATATTGGGGAGCAGGATCAAGACCTGATTCCTGGAGTTGTGTGAGAACCCCCTCTTTCCTGCTCCCCTGTCTCCGAAATCCAGGGGGAGAGAGCATGTGTCTGCAGCCAGGGCAGGCGGCAGCCATGGCCTGTGGTGCACACCCAGCCTGGCCCGCAGTCTGCGGAGACCTGTCACCCGCCGTGCTCTCGTGGGTGACAGGGGATACATAGTACATTGAATTAATACAGAATAGTGATAATTCTCTGAGGTACAAGCCACGGTTTTGCTCTTTTGCCTGGAGCTGAGAAGTTGGGGAGAGGTCCCTGCTGGCTGGGAAGTCCTGCTGCTGTGAGGAGGGACAGGCACAGTGGTGGTGCTGGGTCTCTTTTGGATGGGTGTCAGTCACCCAGGGGAGACCAGAAACCTCCTCTTCTGTCCTCCGCCCTCCACACTTACTGCCACTGGTGGCAGGATCCCACACAGCCTGGCTGAGGGAGCCATCTGAGCCATTGTTTATTAACAATATTCCTGATGTGGCTGGAGCTCTTCCTCTTGTAGTGCTTGGAAGAGCTGCAGAAATGTGGGTGCTAGTTGGGAAATTTTGGGTGGGGGGCCCTCCCTGGCCCAGCTGTGCATCCCCATATCGGTCCCTCATGAGAGGGGAGTCTGTGTTAGCCACAGTGAGGGTTTGGCATTGCCAACTGGTGGCATCGGTCCATGAGCTCTCCCCTCCAGACAGCTCTGGCTCCTTTGGAAAAGGAACAACTTTTCTTGATTTCCCCCTCCCACCCCCTTATCCTCTAAGTCCATAGTCATTCTCTTAAAAATCCTTTAAAAATTTTATCCAAACCAACTGTGTGGTTTGGTTTTTTTGGGGGGGTGTGTGTGTTTGTTTTCATTTTTTGGATATAAACTCTGCAGGAGTAGTTGTCCTGTGTTGGTGACAGGGAAACGGTGAAGGTTTTCTAAAGACATGCTAGAACTATGCTTTGCTGGGACCATCTGGTGGAAAGGTTTGTGACTTGATGACTTGAGCTATCACTTTCTGTCATTCCTTGCTGACCTTCTCCTGTGTTTATATGGTTTTGTGAACAGCTGGGCAAAAAGCAAGGAAAGAAAAAAGAAAAGGCCAGAACTAGGAGAACTCTTCAGGAAGAAACGCTTATGCCTGGAAACCAGATGTATTTTATTTAAAACAAAACAACCACAGTTTATCTAGAGGATTCCAATTTTTTTTCTTAATAGGTAAGACAGGTTAGATATTGATAACTTGTAAGACTGGTAAGGAATCATACCTTGTGACCACTATTTTCAATTTTTATGATACCGTTATAGTAGTGTTACGATAGGAAATGTCTTCTGTACTTTTTCTTTCCGAAGGAGTCACATTCTCCAAGTAAACTCTACATAAAAGGAGGTCTGTAACTCATGTGCATCCCTAACCAGTTTGTGATTTCATTTTTAATGATACCATCGGGGTAGGACGGCTCAGTCCTGGGTGGCCACTTCAGGCCTGACTCGGGAGAGGACTAGGTCAGGGTTGCTACCACGGGATGGCAGTTCTGACCCACATGAGATGGGTGGAGCAGAGAAAAAGTTTGAGATCCTTTTCCTAAAAGAAAGATGCCAATTTTATTTTCATTGGCCTTGTCATCAGCAACTTTGTGGTATGTCAGCTGGAACGGAGGATGCTTCCCCACTGAGCACTAGATATTTGATTGCTCTCGTACGAAAACTAAGGCAGATGGGTTTGGAGAAGTTTGTACGATGACTACTTGCTGTTTCTTCTGTCTCTGAATTTATTGTTCACCAGAGTTAAATTCATACAAATGCATAAATTACAGATGGAGAAGTAATAGAGGAAATGCATCATTAAAATATGTGCAACTGACTTCAAGAAGGAATAAAGCCATTAAGCGGAAAAGATACTAAATGTTGAAGAGCTTTTTGTGGGAGAGAAGAACCTTGAGTATTTCACTATTTGAGTGATAAAGACAGGAAGATTTGTGGCTGGCTGTGCAGCCATTTAATAGTAGGCTGGGATATTGATCTAGCATTGTATCGCGTTTTCTTAAGATATAGGATAATAATGGTACATTATCTTTCACTTCGGGAAATAATGACTTAAAAGGTATGTGAACAAAGAGGCTGCAGACTGTAGAAATAAAATGAAATGGAAGTGAGATGAAACTGGCTGGGAAAAAACCCTGGGATTTAAAAGGGCTATTGTAAAGCAGGTGTTGGCACTTTTTCAGTCACAGGGTGCAGATTTGGGCGTCTGCTGGGCTGTTCAGGGTCTGTCCAGGGAGGCAAATCCCCACGGTGCACAAAACAGATTGAGTGGGGGAATAACTTACTGTCTGTCCACGGATTAGTGTTCATGAAGTGGATGGGCCATGTGTCATGTCTTTGGCTGTTACTAGCACGATCTAAATTTTACGCCTGGCCTATTTCAGATAAGACATTTCTCAGGAAGATTGTGTAAAGGTTGTGCATTGACTCCGGGGTACTTTGAGCCCTCTTAGAGTAACATCACTCATCCACCATGATGGCATTTATCTAAATGTATTTCTGCTGTGGTAAACGAGTTACGAGAGATCTGTTATTAGCACCTTGTAAATCCCAAGGACAGCTGAACGAAGCCTTTACAGTCTATCATAAAATAGTCTTCTGTTCACAAAAATGGGAAAATTATTGTTTTGCATGTAGACCTCTTTACTAAAAGACGAGTTTCTGGTTTGGTAAAGGTCATCATTATTTTAACCAGATTAAGCTTCCCTTACAGTTTCTGTGATCTACTCTTAAGAAAAAGCCACCTATATTAAGAATTCTTTCTTAATACTTTCTTAACTTTAACAACGCACAACGCAGTTGGGGAGGAACAAGAGAAGGGAGTTAAAAGTAGACACTTTCTCCTGACTCTTACACTTTTTATTTTTTGAAACTTTTAATGAGAAGCCTTCAGTTTTCAAAAGTAAACCGTGTCTTTCATTTTCCTGCGTTCAGTTCTCCAGGCCAAAGCGTGCCGTTAAAGAATAATGACTGTTCATGACATTCTGTGTATTTTGAAATGCAAAGAAATAGTTGGAGTTGGGAATAACATGATTGTGATGCTTTGTCTCTCTTTGTAGGTGCACATGCATTCAAAAGTACAAAGTCTGAACTATACGTACAGATTTCTTGTTTCAGCTGGCAGTCCCTTTGAAGGGGCACTTGTCATTTCTCTTTTACTTTGTTTGCCTCTGCCTGGAGGCAGCATGTATTAAAAATAATAAATGCTTCCACTAATGCCTGATGGGACAGCTTAGTAGTTTAGGCATCAGATTTAGAAATATCTGGCATTTTCAAAATTTAGAGCTCCAAAACCTCTCAGGGTCTGGCTCCTTCTCAATACTGGCGTTACTGTTTTGTTAGGTTGGGATTTCTCCTGCAGGATACGAGTCCGAGTCAGTCTAGGAGCATTTCAACACTGGGTTTCAAAGCATTTCTAAGTCTTGTGGAAATATTGGCCAGGCTTTCCTCACTGGAAGGAACGCACCATTTCTGCGCTTCACAGCTTAGGAGATGGTAAGGAAGATGCCTACGCAGGAGCTCTAGGCTTCCTGCCATCTAATTTTACACCAGCTCGAAAAGCAAACATTCAGTAGAAACAAATGTATTGAACTCAGCCAGCCAGCGAATTGGCTACCGAAAAAAAAAAAATAAAAGGGAGGCGGAGTGGGGAAGCTCCTCCCTTATGCTCTTGCATTTTGAGGGATTTGCCAAGGAAAAAGCTGGAACTTACAGAAGTTCTTGGCAGGAGGAAGAACAAGGACTGTCAGGAGAGCTCCATCCCTTGTAAAGAAAGACCCGGAGAGGGGAAAGGCTCCTCCTGGCTGTGGGTCAGACCCTGGAGGCTCTGGGAGGTGAGGACGAGACGCGGTGCCGGGACACAGGAGATCTGCAGCCTCTGATGGGCACCCAGGGCTGGCCCAGCCCTGTGGCTGCTCTGGTGGTGACAAGTGCATAATTTCGTTAGCAAGTAACTGGCTGTTCTCCCACTATATTTTTAATTCCGTGCATCACATCTGTTCTGGATCGCTTCATCTCCGCACCTGGTGCTGGTCCTCACCACAGAGGGCACAGAGGAGAGACAAGGGAGGTGCTGCATATGGATAAGTTTATGTCCGTGGAGGATTTGGGATGAGGAGGAGTGTTGATGGTCAGCTCCTCTGTGTCACCTGCTGTAGCTGGTGCTGGGATACTCCATGGGAGGCTCGAAACAGGCATTTTCCATCTTATATGATACCTGAAAGAAGAAGAATTAAAAAAGAAAAAAAGAAAAAAAAGAAGGACGGATTTGGATATTAGCCCTGTGCCAATAAATCACACGTCATATTAAGTTTCAAATAATGAATATTATTTTCTTTGACTGTCTATTGATGTCCATTTGCTAAAGTTGAGATAGAGACAGCAGAGTGGGACTGCCAAGAATTTCTTTTATTATCTTCATTTTCCTCCACTGCGAAAGCTAATTGAACGTGTTTCTGAACCACTTAACTCACTGCCTGTCATGCTCTTCTCTCTTAGTGTAAACTTCCTTGGGGCTATCGCCATAGTCCCAGCAGAGGAGGCAATTAGGGTCTCTAACAGAATTAATGTACAGCTTACATAGCATAAACAAACCCTGGAAAGCAAACACGGACAGGTTGGGGAAAAATGTTTTGTTTTTTTTTTTTTTTTTTTTTAAAAAGAGAAAGTAATAAAAAAAAAAGATTAAATGCAAACATAGTGCCCTGCAGTGTTTAAAACACTTCCTTATAGTCTGTCAAGCTACATGTTCAGGACCTTTGATCAGGATGGAGGCTGTTTATTTCCTGTACAAACCAGCTTGTACATTGATCAATGTATTGTTGATATAGTGAAGGTATTCCCTTTACTGGTCGCCTTGACAGGCCTCGGACTTGACAGCGATATTACGAGCGCTAATGTGGGTATCCGAGTTGTGGAGAAAATGCAAAGAGAACCAAGAGGGCAGGGTTGATAATGACTTGATCCCCAGTTTAAGAGAAGAATGCTTGGAGGGGTTTCTGTGGCAAGAAGCACTGTGGGGCGAAGGTTGTTCGCACTTCAGAAGAGACCACTTGGGAACTATTGGCCTAAATAATCAAGCGCTTTCCTTATGGTTACTGCACTAGGAGGACACCTCCTGTGTTGGGAGTTGTTCCTGACCAGTCATACCCTGTGGAAGGGGGAAGACATTAATACTTTCCTGCATTAAAAACAAACAAACAGAAAGCACCAGCAAAAAAAACCCTAAACAAAACAAAACCCCAAATAAACAAACGAAACCAAACAAACACCAAACCAAAAACCCCATAAAAATATACCATTTGCCTTAAAACTTTACTGCATTTTTTGACCAGAATTTCGCATTTTCCTCTAGGGTGGGCCTGAATGAGAAGTTATGCAAAGAATAACCTTGACTTTGTATGCACAGTAATGGGATCTAGAATAACTGTTATCAGAAAGGAAAACTTGCCTAGCTGGAGAGTGAAGGATTATTTACTTTTTGTCCCAGATGTTTTAAGTCTGAGGCATCAGGCTTAAAATGACCTGATGGAGATCTGTAACGAAGCTGTGCAGTTTGCTGCCGCTGGACCTTGCGGATGCCAGAAGTTTCCGTGCCAACAGGCAGCATCTGTGCAAATTCGTGGAAGAAAAATCCATCAAACGCTCTTAAAAAAGAGAGAAATCGCCTGCGGTTCCTGAAATGTGGGAGCTGCAAATTGCTACGTTGCTGTGTGGACTTATTGCAACATATTTTGCCTGGTTTTACTCCTCTGTATGCATCTGTTGCAGGCCACTATCGGGTGGGATATTGGGCCGGGGAAACCTTTGGCCTGACCTCTGTCAGTCATTTGTGTGACTTACGGAGCAAAGGTTAACTGCAAACCATCCTTCGGGAGCCTCTCATCTCCACTCATTTTTAGCAGAGCTCTAATTCAATAATATTATGGTTATTTGGACTACAACTGAATGGGGTGAATTCAGTTTTCCGTCTCAGCCCACACGTTTCCTTTGTTACATAAAGTTCTGCCTCAGTGAAGCGCTGTGTAAAGTAGGAAAAATGCCTTTTTTTCTGCCTGTGTGCATTGTTTTGCCTAAGGAAAACAGTCTCCCTGCTCCCCCCGATATATTTGAGCTCTGCTTTGGGGGTAGTGGGCATTAAGTATCATTAACATTACCCTGCCAACAGAAGCAGGAGGTGGAACCCCTTCATCCGTACTCTTCCCCAAAACGAGTGATGCAGAGCAGGAGCCTCCTGTTTGCAGAGAGGGCAAGCTGTTATCTGTTAATATGGCAGCATTTCACCAAATGATTAGGCTGTCAGAATTATAGCAATTTGAACACGCTGAGCAAGCTTTTATGTACACAGGAACAAGATGCCGGCATTAGATTACTGAAGAGGAATAACACGCGCTGGAGATTGACAAGTGCTTGGCAAGCCCGCGTTCCTGGGGCTCATCAGACATTCACGGCTCCTGTGCGATGCTGGTGAAGAGCATACTCAAGTGGCTGTATCATAGCCCGGGTGACATCTGGTGACATGCAGTTAGGCCTGTTGTGTTTTTCTGGGATGAATTCATTTTCACAATATTTGAAAGGAATCCATTTATGCAGAGTGGAAATATTCTGGCATATGCAAGTGACTTACAAGACGGTAATATTTTTGGTCCGTCTTGTATTTGGTGACAAAAGCGTAATTAGCCGCACTTCGCCATGTGCTATTTTATGGAGCGGTTTTCTGGATTTCTGTGCCTTTTGCTGGCTCTGCTTCTCCTCTGCTCGCTCCTGGTGCAGGTGGCTACGACTGCGGGGATGAGGAAGCACAGGTACACTTGGCGCTTCACTGTGGTTGTAGCTGGAGCTACATAAATGCATCTGCTGGCAAAAGCTGCCTTTTCTCTCCCTGTGGCAGCTGGAGGGTTTACGTTGCGCTAAACAGAGGCTTGGACACTGAAGTGGTTTTTGATCCTCTGGTATGCTCTGCTTTGGTAGTGGAGTATGTTGTCATTAGAGACAACGATAGAGAACCACGTTAGTTGGTCATTCTGCTTTGGTCTTGCTAAATGCAAGTGTTGTCAATTGGGTTGTTTAGGTTTCTTTTTTCTTTGACCTCTGAGAAGATGACAGGGGGCTTGATTCAGCACTGCATCTGAGCTGAGCTCAGGTTTGGAATGGTATCTGGTCTCTCTTGGGAGTTCAGCTTTAGCTTGTTCTTCAGCTCTCTGTGACAGAAGTGCATGGAAAATAGGATTTTACTGTACAGAAAATGGTTTTTTGTTAAAAGTCAAACTCCAAACAGCACATTTTGCTTCTGAGGCACTGTTCTCTCTGACATTCACCAGAGTTTCTGTGGAGAGCAAATGCGGGGAAATGTGTATTTGGGATAAAAATCCAATTTCCTTCTCCCCCCCAAAAAAAAAGGGCTACTTTTGAAGGAAAATTCTTTACTAAGTCTATTGAAAAATCCCCTTTCAGAAACCTTTGTGCAGTGGAAGCCCTGCAAGCCCTCTGTGGTGCACTGAGGCACAATGCAGAACTGTGTGACTTGGACCAGCACCAGTCCACGAGATGCTCTTGTGCCAGGGAATCGCTTGGTGCTGGGCACACCAACTTATGCTGGATCAGCAGCAAAATGTGACTTCATGGATGGTGTTGGTCTCTTCTCCCAAGTAGCGAGTGACAGGATAAGAGGAAATGGCCTCCAGTTGTGCCAGGGCAGCTTTAGATTGGATATTAGGTTGTCAGGCATTGCAACAGGCTGCCCAGGGAAGTGGTAGAGTCACCATCCCTGGAGGTGTTCAAAAGGCATTTAGACGAGGTTCTTAGGGACATGGTTTAGTGCTAGAGTTAGGTTATGGTTGGGTTCGATGATCCTGAGGGTCTCTTCCAACTGAAATGATTCTATGATTCTCTCTCTCTGCTGGTAAATAAGAGCAAGCCTGAAGACATGCTAGCTTGCGGCCTGACACAGATTTAGCCCACAGCAGCCAGTGCTGTCCTGCATCCCATGAGCTGTGCCTGTAGGCGATGGGATTACAGCATCTAGGCCAAAGCCCTGCTGATGGCTTTGCACCCTGGGGCTCTCCCGCAGCCTTCTCCAGGGCCTGAAGGTGCCTCTCTGCTGAGGGACGGTGATAGAGCTCTCAGGCCATTTCAGACTTTTGATCTGAACCCCCTGTGTTGGATAAGAGTTATGTCCTAGTGCTCCATATGGGGCCAAAGGATTGCGTAGCTGGACCCGGCTGGTCCGTGCCAGGTGACCTGGGTTTGGGTGAATGGTCCTTGCGCTTGTTTTATTGGTTGGTGGTGTGTAACCTGTGTGCCTCTCATAGCGTTCATGGGGAAAACCTTGTGGAGTCAACTAATGCCCAAGTGTATGGTTCTTGGCGTGGCTGAGGTTTGACTTGTACCAGGAGTGCAGTAAGGCAAATCCACTTCGACATTTTGTCCTGCTCTCCGTAGCAGCAGCCTGAGGCTGCTGATGGGAAACACACGTTTAGCAGCTTGGGTGGGGGTAAATCTGCTTTCTGTAGTCTCAGTCACACCCAAGTGCTAATGATTGTTATGCTGAGAGGGGTCTTTGTGTGTCCAGCTGTTGAGAACAGGATGAACAAGGGGGAAAAATGCTAAAATATGGTTTCCAAATGTTCTTCTGCAGGTTGTGCCTCTGTCTTAATGCACGGTTTGGTTTGGAGTCTGTTGAGGAATTGTCCCTCAGAGGCGGGCTGGCAGGGCTGGGGTGTAGCTTGGGTGCCCCAGGGAAAACTTATTTCAGGTTAGCCTAATTCAGCCTGCCAGATGAAGAAATCCTGTGAAACTATTTTTGCTGTTTGCTTCTGTATCTTTGGGAGAAGGTTCTGGCTGACTTAGTAATTACTGCCTGCTTGCAGTCTTCCAGCCTGGTGATTCTCGGGTGTAAAACCTCATTTTTTTGCAGTACAGTACTCTTATGATTAAAAAAAAAATAAAAAATAAAAAAAGAGCACCTTTTAAACTTCCCAAGTGCCTATCACAAGGTAAGGATAAAAAAAGTTTCTCATTGTTAAAATGGGCATTTTGAGTGCACCATCAAGGCATTTTGGAGAATAGAGGTATTTTATTTTTAATGAGAAGAACTAAAGAATAAAAAATGGTAGCCTTGGAGAATTGCAGATCAAAGGTTTCTTCATTGTAAAACAAATGAAAGGTCTCAGTCCTAGAAGTGATGAATAAATTGATAAATTTTTAATAGGAAGAATAGGCTATAAATGGTAATTTAATTCTTTGGGGTAGAGAATCATTTAAGCACTGTTTAAAAAGTCCAGATTTTTTTTTTTGTATGTGAAGATTATAATGATAACTAAGGGGACGACTGGGAAAGCGTGTGGTTCGCTGAGGCTGTTGTGCACAGCGGTCCTTGCTCCCCCCGCAGTGCTCGCGTTCTTCCCAGCACAGGTCTCAGCATGGATGGGGACACCTGCCTGCTTCTTGCAGCAGCCTGGTTGTGCCCTTTCCCTGGAAGCCAGGTGCATCTGGGGACTTCAGCTTTTGGGGGTAAAACTGTGAATGCTTCAAAAGGAGTCCAGACTTAGCGGCATCAACCGTGCTTGCAGCCCCCCTGCGCAGGGCAGGGGTGGCGGGGTCCCCTGTCACGAACTGCCCCTCTGCTCAGTTCTGGGGACATCAGAGAATCATAGAGTCGTTTTGCTTGGAAGAGACCCTTAAGATCATCAAGTCCAGCCATAATCTAACACTGGCACCAAACCGTGTCCCTAAGAACCTCATCTATACATCTTTTAAACCCCTCCAGGGATGGTGACTCCACCACTTCCCTGGGCAGCCTGTTGCAATGCCTGACAACCTTTTCGGTTAAGAATTTGTTCTTAATATCCAATCTAAACCTCCCCTGGCACAACTTGAGGCCATTTCCTCTTGTCCTATCACTTGTCACTTGGGAGAAGAGACCAACCCCCTCCATGCTCCAACCTCCTTTCAGGCAGTTGCAGACAGTGATCAGGTCTCCCCTCAGCCTCCTTTTCTCAAGGCTGAACAGCCCCAGTTCCCTCAGCTGCTCCTCATCAGACTTGTGCTCCAGGCCCCTCACCAGCTCTGTTGCCCTTCTCTGCACTCTCTCCAGCACCTCAGTGTCTTTCTTGTGGTGAGGGGCCCAAAACTGAACACAGGATTCCAAGTGCAGCCTCACCAGTGCTGTATGAGGGTGTAGGATTGAAAATGGACCTTGATGGAAGGAGATGACCCATGAGTGCTGAGGAACTGGGGTGGTCAGGTCAGGGCAGGCAGGGAGCTGGGGCGGGAAGGGCAGAGCCGGGACAGGAGCAGTGTGGCCTTTGGAAGGGAACGGGAGCATTAGCAAGTGTAGGCTGGGGAAGGGACAGTTAATGGTGTTCACCAGGGGCAGCTCACAGCTATGGGGCTGACAGGCTGATGGGTGCTGCCAAATTTGCATAATAACACCACTAATAAAGGCCTCGGGGTCCCTGCTGGTCGCTCCTCCATCACTCGCTGTGCGCTGTTGTAGCGTTGGGCTTGTCCTTCTCTACATAGCCATGACCCACATTTCACACGCAGAACCCAATTTTGTTTGTCAGTTGTGGGGCAGCCTGGCCTGGCAACGCAAGGAAACCTTGTCAGCTCCTATAAGGTGTCCCCGTGTGCCGCAGCATGGCCAGTGGCCGGGACCACGACCCAGCACCACGGCCCTGAGGAGCCGTGCCCTGGCGCCTCGTCTGGGCTGCCAGCTTCCCTGCTCGTGTCTTCCAGCGCTGCTGTCACACTCGCTGACTTGTTCCTCTTCCTTCTCTTTGCAGTGTTCTTTAAGTAAAAATGAAGAAAAATAGAGGAAAACGATAAAATCTTTGCCTCTTGCTTGGCATTAATTCCCTGATACTAATTTTTATTCATTTTTCCATTCCCCATCAGTTTTTCTCCCCTTGCTTTCACATCGCACCTCTCAGGACGCCCGTGGATGTTGAAGCTCCACCACAGCCATGGTGCACTGAGGTGGACTGGCTTTGCAGGCCCGGGGGGCTGAGCCGGGCGTCGTGCCCCTGTGTGGCAGCTATTTTGGAGAGAAAAATGTGCTGCTGCTCGTGCTTGTGATTTAATTCTGACTTCTCGCTGACCTTACAGTAACGCAGGAAGCAAAATTAGTTGTATTTGCAAGGTTCAGAACAGGATCAAGCTGCTTTTCAAGTGGCTGTGTCTCTGTTACAGATGACTATCTTTAGTGTTCTAAACTAAAAAAAGAATAAAAAGCCTACTTTGACTTAAAAAAGAAAAAAGGTTCTCTAAGAAAAGGTGATGTTTTTGACCACTGTTACATTCTCAAATCAATTTATACTGAAGAGGCTTAGAAGGCACGATGGGACTTGTTAGTCATGGACATAATTTTTTGGTCTCATTTCTGCTTGCTCGGAGTCAGAAATGTGTGTCTGCGTTCAGACCTTTGCTGTGTCACTGGATTCTTGATGATACGCCTAAGCTCCAACAGCTGGTCGTGGTGGCAAAAAGCTCCAGACTGAGCAGCAGAGTGGGGCTTTCCAGTTTTAACCCTATGGGGACTGCAGATGGGCACTGATAATACTGTGAGACATTTTAAGAGTTTTATTTGTAGCTTAAATAGCAGCGCTGTCACCCCAGATAAGGAAAGCTGAGCCTATAAGGTCCCATCATTTAATTTCTTTTCCTGTATCTACTTCGGGTGGCAAACTGATCATTCGATGTTATCGCTAAGAGTGTAACTAATGTTGATCCCACTCTGCTGACAGTAATTTTATTTTTTCAGCTCTGCAAAGGTTTGTTGAAGTGTTTGTTTCAGGTGGGTTCTCCTATCCCTTTTCAGTACTTGGGAGCTCTGCAGATTTACTTTGTATGGCTGATCAAAATGGCTGTTGTTAGCCTGAAATCAAACCTAAATCCTGAAGAAGGTTAAACGATAATATTTAGAGGTTGCATTGGTACAAAAAGGGTTCACCTTGGGAAATCCATATCTATATCTTGCTCACTGTTCTCTTTAAGAGCTTATGGGTCTGCTCCAGCTTTGTGTTTATTTTGCAGCATTGCTTTGGGTAGAGCTGCTGCTGGTTTTCCACTGATGTGTGAGATCAGAGCGATGCCTTGCGGTGTTTAACTCTTTGCACTCACAGCAAAAAGCTTCTGAAACCTCTGTGAGCCCTTTTTCAGCAAAGCAGTGTTTGCTGCACCTGTTTTTCCCCTGTCTCTTTGGCATGGCAGCAGCGGGGACTTGAACCTCTGGGGAGACGGCTGTGAACGCTCAGGAGTCCACACTTCTCGCTGTAGTCTTTTTAGCGAACATGCTTGTATGAATCCACACATTTATGGAAATTTTCTTCAGTTTTAGCCCGCTGAAAGGTTTTGCTTCAGCAGAGGAATGAACCCTTTACATCTTGTCAGCTTGGATGTTGCAGCAGAGCTGATGTGTGAGAACCTGAAGGTTGCGTTGAGTCTGGCCATGTTTTCCCCCCTCTCCCAGCGGCCTGGCTGAAAGAAATCTGCAGAATAAACCAGCACGGAGACCGTCGAAAGACTTTGTACCTTGAATACTTGATGGTATTATCTTGAATATATTTTAACTTTACTTGTCCCCACTTCCACTCACCGTTTTAAATTATTTTTAACATCTGTATATCAAAGGAAACCTGTGTGTTGCCTGAGAGGTTTCTTTGCCTGGTATAGTAGAAATACCTGAATTCAGAGGATTATGAATTTAATTTTCCATCCCCCAAATACTTACCTTCTTTAACACTGGGCCCTAGTGACTCGCACCATTGTGTCTGCTGTGCTCGCTCTTCCAGATTTGTGTGTCTCTAAATATTGCTCGTTCAGCTGCTGCTGTTCAGCTTAGCTCAGAGCTTTTTAAATTCTGTTTACCTGTCCGTGCTCCAGCCCTGTGCTCGGAGCAGAGCCTGAGCTCCTGCAGTTTTTCCTGCACCTCTTAGACCTGTCCAAGAGACTTGTGATTCCACCTGTGCCGAACAGGTGGCAGAAATGCAGATGTCACTTAGTTCCGAGTGTCCTCTTCATTAGCAGTGATGGCGAAGTAATAACTACAGAGTTGCACAGTCAGTGCTGGGCTGAGCATCGTTTAGTGATGTGAACGGGATTTTCAAACTCAGATGGAAGTGAGGATGCTCTCCTACACTCTTAAGGGGTACATGGTTTATTTGCTTTATTGTGGTATTGTTTTTCGTTAAGCATGCGTTTAAAGCTTGGGAGATGGAGGAAATATGAAGGGAAGTATAGGAAGTGTGACAGTCAGTCGGATGGCATATGGAAATAAAGATTGACAGAAAAAAGGTGATAGCCATCAACACTATTATAGCAATGTGCAGAGAGAAAACCAGAATCCATGTTGCGAACCTGTTCCTTTGAGTGGAAAATGGAGAATTTCTTGGCACAGTACTTCAAGTGTTGGAATATAAGGTATGTAAAAAGAAATGGTGTTTTTCTTTTGGGTGTACTCTTTTATCGCTAGCAAATATGCAATATGATCACTTCTGCGCATTTAAAATGACACTTGATTATCAGTTTTACGACCTAAGTTTCCAGAATAGAATTCTTTATTTGTTTAGCTTAAATTTGATCCTCGGCCTTAACACAATTGGCAAATTTTAATCTTTGTGCTTAATGTTCAGAGAATCGCAGACATCACAATGTGAAGTTAGGTCTTTAAAAACTAGTGTATATCATTGAATAAGAACTCTTACCACTATTTTTTTACCCTCGTTTCTATATATGAGGGGGTTGTTGATTTTCTTCTTCTTCCTCCCCCACCCCTCTGATAAGGGTTTTATTTCTGACCAAATAATATTTTATCAGATCTGTGTTGTAAGTTGTCTCTTCAGTGAATGTATTTTGTCGTAAAATTGAGTAGATACAAGATCACATTCCTGATTTTTTTAAGACTGACATAAAAAACGTTCCGTGGGGAAAAAAGAAATGCAGCAGCAGCAGTAAGACCTGAAGCCACTTTCCTTACTTTCATCATCCTTAATTAACTTAGAATCACACCGGACAATCCTTGAGTAATGTGCAAAAGCAGCATCTAATAGATGGAAATTATTAAAAACTTTCAGCTGTCCCCTGGGACTATGCCTCAGTGCTTCTGTGTGCTTAAGGCTGCCAAAAATATCCTCGGTAATTCTCAAACTCTTTTGGCAGATGAAGGCAGAATGACTGGTTTTACAACAATCAAGATCAGATGGTGGCAGATCTATCATACACTCTTCTATATTAAGAAATACGTACGCTGGGAAATAAGCCGTGATCATATGTTCCTTCTCTTTCCGTCGATTTGTCACCAGTGAGTTAGTGTTAGCATTAGCGTCTCTAAAAGATGGAAGACGCTGAAAGTTCGAATCATTCGGTTGCTCCACGTGCTTTTTATTTCAAATATTCTTAATGCGGTTTCATTGTTGTCTTGGGGAGAGTAAAAAAAGTTCAGTTTTCTCTTTCACCTGCCTAATAATGAGCCACTGTCAGACACTTGAATACTTCTGTGGCTTGGAACATCGGTGACCGCAGAGAAAAATACACCTTTTTCTGCTAAGTCTTTGTTTTTTCAGTGAGAGATGAGCTAATACACTGTTGGCAAGAAATACTGCCTTTGTTCTGCTTAGATGTATCATTTTAGTTGTGGATGAGTCTTGAAAAACAAAAAATATTTAATTTTCTATCACAACCAAGTCATCTGTGCAAGAAACCATGGCTAACACCATGGATCGCATCTGCCGCATTTGCAGAAACAACCCTGACTCTTTTTGTATTTGCACGTTTGTTTCGAGGAATTCCTACACCTTTTTTTGTTGGTGTTGTTTTCCTGAGGGTTTTGTTCTTAGAAGCTACTCTAGAATTTTTCTGAGAGTTAGCTTTATCTTCAGTCTGTTTCTTGGTCCGCCAGGAGCAATTGCAAAGTTGCTTTTGCATAAGCTTTAAGTAAGCTTTATGTTTCCACGTAAAATCTTTTCTCCATTCATGCTGCTAATGCAAAATCTGCTCTTTTCAGGGTGTGTGGCCAGTCCTGCTGATGTTTGCTGCCATCACAGTGACGTGAGTCATCTCCTGTTTAAAGACACAATTTGACCAGCTAAAATGGACAGTAGTATCTACATACAGCCTTAGTTCAGGATGACCCTTTATTTCTCATGTCTTGAGCCAGACTCCATCTCCATTCAGGCATCTTCTAGATCAAGATAAATGAATTGGTTCTGTTACGAAAAAAGATTGTGTACGAGAGGTCATCCTAGTCTCAGTTCCTTTAGGTAGTTTGTTCTAGTGCTACAGTTCAAAGCTTGACTTTTTGCGTATTAGTCATGTTTATGAGTCTATACAGAAGTGAATTAAAGGATTCAAAAATTCGTTTTCCTTTTGGATGGTGCTGTCTGACATGAGCTGTAATTACTTTCCTCTGAGATAAAGAACCCAGGTGTGGATTCGGGAATCAGGGATGCTGCAAGAACCCGGACCGCTGATGGTTTATAATAATTATTCAGGAGTCTGTCGACGGGAATGCCTGTCCGGGAATGCCAGCATCTGCCCCCTGTCAGGCTGAGGGGGAATCTCCATCCTTTTTTTCCTTTTATTTGGGTTGTTTTTCTTTCCGATCCGGAGGGTGCCCGCAGGAGGATACCTGGCTCTCGGCCGAACCCCAGAGCGGTGCCGCTTTCTTGGCGGTTCCCCCGTGCGGTTTGCAAGCCTTCGCTCTGCCATCTCCTTAGCAACTCGGAGCACACCAGCAGCACCGAGCCACACAGCCCCCGGGGGCTGCAGCTCTCTATTTATAGGCAGTCAAGCCTGGATGAAAATTTCCAGAGAGCTCCGGTAAGGCCTCTACAGGAATGAAAAAACTTACGGGTCCTGCTAGAGGATCTGGCTTGGTGCTGTATCTCAAAGCCTTGCCCTTCGCAGCGTGCTCAACCTTTGCAATGAAACGCATTCTCTCTGATACATAGCAAGGGTTTGCTGTTTACATAGCTGCTAATTAACCTTTCAAGAATCATCTTCTCTGTAACCCAGGTTAGGAAGTGAAATGCAGGTGCAAAAACAACAGCCTGGAGTAATATCATGTTGTAACAGGCGAAGTCTCAAGGATGATGCCATGTCTGTGGGTTTTTTTGTTGTTTTTTTATTTATTTCAGGGATATGGCTTAGTGAAATCTTAGAAAACGGGAGAGGAAAATATCTTTTTCTGAGCTTCGTGGTTAGTTTTTTTAATTATGTTTCTTCAGGCTGAATTCTACATTGAAAACAAGATTTAATCACTGGTTGTATTGCTTAGTGTTGCTCTGCAAAGGTTTATTGATTCAGCATTTCCCTTAGTCATGTGGCTGAGAAATGAAGCAAAGGATGCGTGGTGGTGCTAAGAGTGACTCTGAGTATTAAAGAGATAAACGGTAATCCATTAAAATTGGGCAGATTATGGCCCTGAGCAGGATACGTGTTTTCATGAACTATATAGACTGAGCTAAGTTTTGAGACACCCATGAAGGAATTCAATATTTATTGGGAGATAATACCTTTTAGGTGAATCTGAGGAGCTTTTTGGAGATCCTGAATTTACCATACCTGATTGTCTGACGATTTTGTACTTTCTTTTTTACTTGGGCAAAATCGTAATTTAAGACTTCCATAGGGCGGTGAGCTTTTTCTTCTTGAAGAGAAGAAAAATCCTTGTATCTGGACCTTGTGTCCTAGTGTAGGAGAATTTTGTGTCCTGATCCTAGGGCTTCCCTCCCAGATTTCCCTCACACCCTGCACTCCCTGCCAGTGACTGCTAATGGGAAAAGCCTTGGAGGAAATGTCACTCTGCTTTTAAAATACTTTTTGATGTCTCCGAGTCATCACCGGGATTGTTCTCCTGGGCGCCATGGTGAGAAAATGGTGTCTGTCTTAGACTGGAGGAGCAAGGGAGGTCCAAGCAACATTTAACCTGTTCCAGTTGGTAGGAATGTGGGAATTACATGCTTTTGTGTGTGCTCGTGGGGGGAGAAGGAGCCTCTACGTACAAGGAGAACGTGGGGAGGTAAAGACATGCACTGTATAGGCAGGCTGATTGACAGCCCAGCTGGTGCAGATCAGTAATTGGAAATTCATTGCACATAAATCTTCTAGTACTTATCGTGAGACATGGGAAGGAGAATATCTGAGCTCTGAAGCACTTAACTCTTTCAGGACCATCTGGGAAGATGCTCAGCTTTCAAAGCAGCAAGACTGTTCAAGTATTTGCCTTTAAAGCCTTCATTTTTTTCCTTGTAGCGAGAAGACCGCTGGTAGAGGAAAAAGCCACCATGTGCTCCAAGTGATAGCATTTAGGTGAACAGCCATAAATATTTAATGTTGATTTCTTTTACAGTGCAGCTTCAGATTGTCTTGGAAAATTCTTCTTGGTACTTGGTGGTGAACACATTTGTGCCTTTACAAAACGCATCTTGCACACGCTGCCTGCCAATTCCATGTCTGATTTACCTGATTTGTGTCTCCACATTGGTGGGCTTATTGTATGTTTGTCCCTGTGCCAGCAGACTCTGCAACTGCATTTTAAGAGGTCTGTTCATGTCTAAATATTTATATTCTTTTCCATGAGGCTGAGACTGATTCTATGTGCTAGCAACTTTGTCCCCGCGCCCCCCCTTCCTCCCCCAGTCCAAGTGTCTTTTTGGTACATTTTCCTCCTCACTTGATTTCAACACTCCGGTGGTTTCCACTCTGCAGTTTTGAATGTACAATTAGTTTCTGGTGACCACACTTTTTCTCATTTATTTTGGTCTGCCTCCGTTCTGTTGCACACATATTTGTCTCTCCATTAATGTCAATGTGAATTACAGACGAAAAGCTAAGTGTAGATGAATTAGTAACTACGCGAAACGGAAGGCGGCATTTAACTTTCTGAATTATTTGTGTGGGCACAGGACGGCTGATGAATACCTGAGGACCTGGAGGAACCGCAGCGCGGTGGGTTGGGGACCGTATGGGGGGTCAGCGCAACTGTGCTGGGTTTTAACGCCCACTCTTCTGGCAAGTCCTGTGTGTAGGTGGAAGTTGCCGTTTTGGAGCCAAAAATCCTGCTTGCCTCTAAGGGAGCAGTTGTCTATGTGCAACAAATAGAAAGCCGAATAGTCTGCATCTCAGTCCGTAAGGCACCAAGACTTCTCTCTACCCTCAAAGTGGTGTAAACACAGTCCAGAGTGGTGTTTCTTGCTGTAAAATCACAGTGTTTGGATGAAAGCCTTCCTTCAAGATAGGCCACGTTCTCTGCTTCACTGCCTGTGGTAACACTTTATTCATTTATGTCAGGAGGAAACCTTTTGTCTTCAGCTGAACACCTTGTGCTTTGCTGGCGGTGCCCTGCAGAAGCATTACAAGAGGTTTCCTTAAAGGGAAGCACTCGGCTGTTTTCTAAGCTCACTTTCAAAGTACTCTGAATTAATTATAAATGAGTAAAGCTGTCTGGCTCTTGATTACACAATTGCCTATCCTGGATTCCCCGTAATGAAATGTAAGCTGGCCAGTCGCAGTAAAATGTGAGGTGCTTTTTCTCCCTCTGCCTTATGATGGAGCTACTCTGGGATCTACTGTTCTGATTTCTTTCAAGCTGCAATTCTGTCAGCCTTACATTTCTGCCCCTCTCTCCCTGCTACCCTATTTTTATGAGGCTTTTCTTTTGGCTGCACTTCTGCCCATATCCTGTTATAATTTCCATTGGAAGTAGTTAACACGCATTGATACAATGTCTTTTGTGCTGAACTAACCCAATGCATTTTATTTATTTAAAGGATTCTAAGTGCCTGTAGTGTCTAAGTGTTTGACAAACACATAAAAATACACAGAAGTCAAGCACTTAGCTGCCCTGAGAGGATGGGTTCCCCTCTGTCTGTGCCAGGAACATCCATAAACACAATTACTCATGTAGCACGTAGTTTAGTAACAATTAAACTGAAGTCTGTGCTTTCTATATGGTGAGCCCTCATCTCTTGTCTCCATTGTTTGCCACAAAATGAACCTCACAGGATATTCTCCACATTATCCCATTGCTCTGTCTTTTTCTGCCTTTGTTTTTGTGCAGTGCTGGATATTGTGGGCAGCACTCCCCACTTTTGTCACGTTTTCACTGGGTTTTACTGTCTTCAGATGGGACGGAAGGTGGTTCAGCGCAAGTGACGTGGATGTCCCTTTCTGTGACATCTTTATTATGTGCAAAAGAGCAGGAACAATGTTAAGGAGCCACGAAGGCTTGGGTTGGACTGTAATAGCAGTGTATAAGGTAAAGACCCCAACCTGAGGTTTGGAGAAGAGGCCACTGAGCCCTCGTGCACTTGAGCCGTGGGACGTGTGGGGGAGATGGTGCCGCTCTTTGCTCTGCCCATTGGGCAGAGTGGATGTCCCAGACCTGCTCTTGGCCTGCCCACTTGCTGAGGAAACCGTGGCTTCAAAAAGGCTTAGGACAATGGTAAGTGCCTTTCCTAAGATGTGACAAGTGCGACATGAATTTATCCATCCCTGCTCCTCTCCCCTCTTCCTTGTTTCGGTGTAGGGAGTTGAAGACGTGCTAGGGAAATGGATGAAGCTATAAATTTTCATCTCGTAGCAATAACATGGGGTTGTCGAAGGATAATGGATTCTCCTTTTACATCTTTGCTGGAGACAGTAAACCAGCGGTATGTGGGTCCTCCAGGTTGTTGGCTGAGAGTCTCCTTGAGAAGCAGACTGTACCTGCTAAGTTATCATCCTCCCTGCCTGTGGGATTTGAAGCCCATGTTGATGAATGCTGTTTACTCCCAGATTTACCAGAGAGCTGATACCTCTCTATTACTATGCCAAGCTTGGAGTCATCTCCGTTGAAATTAGTTTGGAAGGGGATACCTGATTCTTTATTTTTTTTCCCCCCACTTTTACTGGAAAGTTCCTCACTCCTACCAATGCTGCAAGATTAAACCATCCATGCCTTTTCCTAACGACATTTTTTGACCTGCTCCCTTCCAGCTGCCCTGTAGTCCTGAAGCTGCTTTTGTGGAGCATCCACAGCTTTCAGGGCTTGTTCCCACAGCCGGTGCTTGGCCTTGGTAAAGATGTCAGCCCTGCCAGGTTTAACCTCCCACAACCACGGCAGCCAGCCTTGCAGCCTTTGAAGGAGTAGTCCTAAGCACAGGTCTTTTTAAAGACCCACGCAGTTTTCTTCAGGAGTTCTCTCTGAAATGGATGGGAATTGTCACTCTATAGCATTTAGCAAATAGGGCAGAACTCCGAGAACACCTCTTCTGAAGATGACAGAAATTGTCAGAACTGTGAGGCAATTACACTAATCCACCCTCTCCTAATAGCGGGCCCATCAGTCTGGCCATGCTGGAAACCTGTTAGAAAAATATGGTGTTGCAGAGTGATTTCCCTATTTATTTTCTCTTCCTTCTTCTCTAAGAGGTAGCTGAGGCCTCTCTAGGCAAATCATGGAATATGAGGTATAAGGGGGAGTGTGCAGGGGAGGGGAAAAAAAAAAAAAGGTGATATCAAACCAGTGGAAAACAAGGCTTTAGAGGAGAGAATTGTAATATTGCTTATTTAGTCTGGGGCTGATGTATCTGAGCTACATCTTGACCTTCAGGAATTCCCTTGAAATGGGAAGGTGGGCTTAGTAGTCATCCCCTACTGATGTGCCTGAAGACCCCCTGCAAGTTGTATCTTTCCAGAAGGAGACTCTCAGAGGAGTTGTTTTCCACATGTAAGGGAGTGCTTTTGAGCAGTCTCACCCAGTGTATATTCTGAAAATACGTTATTGAGGATTTTGACTGCCTGACCACTGTGATGGGGTTGTGGTGGTGGCTTATGCCAACACACTTAGTGCTGGGGTTGAGATGGCAGACAAAGACGTGCAGAAAAGTTGCCTCTAAAATAAAACTAGAGAAGGAGTAAAGTATGCAAGCTTGCAGTGAGCGGGAGACAGAAATCCTCGGCATTTGCGATCCCTTGCCAAATCCATCCATCTCTTTTCCCACATTCTCTCTCCATTTCTGAAAAGCGATGCTTAGCAGTTACTTTCTGTCTTCAAAAGTAATAGATGTGAGCAGCTGTGACGTGGCAGGGTTTTACATTTAAACTGTTATTAGCATGTGTTGGAGGTATATATTCAAGGAAAGTGACACTTAAAATGTATTCCATGTTGTACGCCAATATCCTATAGAAAGGCCTGACGTATCAGTAACCAAAATTAGCTGTGGAGCCGTATCATCATATAAACTGGGTTTTTCTCTGTGGAGTCACAGACCACTACATAGTAATTTGCTTGGGTACTTGTAATGCTTTTATTCATACTTATTTTCCCTCCTCACTCTCTGGGCCTACGTTGCCGTTTTTCCATCAGATGGTCACTGGTGTGCACTCACCAATGCGGGGGCTCTTTTGGCTGTGTGTTATGATATTAATAATGCTACAGTCAGAAGCACGAGAAGGGTCCCAGATAGCTTTAACCAAGCTAAGGTGGTTGTGGCTGCCATGAAGCCACAGCAACAGGTGCTTTATCACGTTGTGGTCAGTGGTCAGAGTCTTCTGGATCCTGATTAGATTTATGTGGTCGGTGCTGATATTTGTAGCTTCACTGGTGTGAACAGCAATGCTGTTCAGTCTAGTTTAAAATTAGTTTAGGTTTTCTTATCTGTGCTGCAGTCAGATGTTGGAGTACAGCATCAATACCTTGCTAGAACGGAACAAGAGCATCTTCGGTGGGAATGGTGAGAAATAGCTATTGCTTTTTAAATTTGTGTTCTATCGTATTTCGCAGTACCTTTTTCAGGAGGGTCTGTTTTGTACCCACTGACTAGGGAGTTCAAAGATGGGAAAATCAGATCCAGCAAGGCTGTTTGGTCAGTTGAAATGAAGTGCTTTTGTGGCTAGCAGTGAAAATCAGACACCCTAAAAAGATGTCATGACCTGAGGAAAGCTGCAGGAACACCGTACGGGTGTTAGTGGCTGGAGGGACCTCACGTGCACCGTGTGTGTGCCCGCTGGCCTGTGTGCTTTGTCACTACAAAATCCTGCTGGGATCTGGTTTCACGCTACAAACCTCCCTTCTGCAGATCTCGCCTTTGGAGAGTTTGTTGGCGGCGCAAGGGTTTCAATGAGGTTTCTCAGATCGCGGTTCACCAGGCTGCGGCCTGCCCTGCGAGCACGGGTGCTTTGGCGTGGAGCGCAGTGAGCCCCCCGTGTCTCTCTGGGGGGTACGGACATCCCCCAAAAAGCTCAGGCATGGAGGTGGGTGCAGTGGGTGCCCCAGTTCTGTTTGGGTTTGCTGGGCCTCCGTGATGGATGCTGCCATGATGGGAGGTCATCACCCGGCCCCACGGACAGGCAGCTGCACGGTGCTGGAACCCTATTCTCAAATAGGAAATTGGCCTTTTATCTTTAGTACTGGCTACATAATGGTGCAGAGCATTAGTCAGCTGCACCTCACTGTGGTTTATTGTGCGGTTGTAAATCGTAATTGGCCGACTAACCTCCTCTGATGTTAAGTGCCTTCAAAGGTTGCTTTTCCTTTATTTTATTTTAGTTTTTGTTTCTGGCTTTATGTGTTCTTTCTGTTTATCCCGCTACTAAAACATAATTAGAAATTACAAAGAACAAAGCAAAAGCTCCAAGCCTACTGATATAGATTAACATGAATCATCATCCCTTGAAAGTGTGTGTAATCCAAAGCTCTGCAACCTGGTACACATCCCCTTCATTTGGTAAATATTTAAAATATCCACAGACATTTTTTCACATTCTCGAGCAGCGACCACATCACCATGTGTTCACCCTTGTTTCTAAGTATCAATGTTTTGAATCCAGGATTTATTTAGTTAAATGATTTTCCTTTGTAATTTCTAGTATTTATTGTACTGTATGAAACTGAAACCTACCGGTTTATTTGCCTTTTAGTGATCAAAATGATTATATTAGAAAATGTAAGCAACTTTAAACAGTGCCAAAGGCTGTATTCTTTGAGAACAGTTGAATTGGATGGTTTAGATAATACACGGAGTTGACGGTGCCTGTAATAAAGTGGATTAGCTGTTACAAATTGTGTTACACCATGAATCTTTACACAGATAATCTCCTGTATTTCCAATTTTGGTCATAGGTTCTTGGGGAACACCCAGATAGAGTATAGTTCTGCAAAAAGCATTGTGAATACTGACACTTCCCAACAGAGGTTTTGAAGGAGAAAAGAGAAAAATCTTGGTAGCTTTTCCTTTGGGTCATATGGTGCTGCCCCATTAGCAGTCATTAGTACCTGCCCTTGAGGAGTAAATACTGACTGACTTCTCTTTTGGTAGCAGCTCGATCTTTGATGCATCTTTCCAGCTTGGACTTTCGGTCAGTACTCTTTGCAGCTTCCATGGAGCTTCCATCCATGCAGCTTCCATCCGTCTCTTTGATGCGAATAAAGCAAATTATGAGAACAGCGCAAGCATAGGTTCTTCCTCCTAATTACATTAAGCTTCAAATGTGCCGTTCTGCGGATTACGTTTTTGGTGTCATCGGAGTGCTGGCTCTGCTGGTGGCAGCACTGGTGGGCCCATGTGTTGGGTGATGCTGATCTCTTAGGACCATTTCTGTTGGGCTGGGTGTGCAAGGGCTCTCGTGGGAGAGCAGGAGCTCCAGGCTGCTCACCAGGGTGTCTGTGCAGGGGGACCCTTTGTAGGAGCCTCTCGACCAGGTCAGGGCTGGCAACACATCCCCCTTTCCTGCCTCCAGCAACAGCGAGGATTCTTCTGCTGGCAGCAAGGGACCAGGAGCTTCACTGTGGCACTCAAGCCTTTTGCCTCTCACCAGGTGATGTTAGCTGATGCTAACATGATGCTTGCTTATTTTGAGAAAAGTTTTCTATCCATTTTCTTTACACATATGAGGTATCCTTCCATGCAATTCCCTGCTGGCTTGAAATCTAACAAACTGAGATGGTAATTCTAATTGTGGCATGATATTTGAATTATTTTCTAGTTAAATAATGTGAATTATGAATTTTTATTTGGAATAAAACTTGTCAGTGTATACACATGTGGATTTCTTAAGCAGCACAGGAGCTCCTTAAATACCATGAACTGTGCTTTCATTCGCGTTTAAGAGTAGACTAGAATGATGCTGATTTTTTTTTAAGGAACAAATAGCTTGACTTTCAAAATATGTCAAATTCAGTTCCTTGTGTTTGAAACAAGAACACTCTTCACAATTAAGGGACTTGAAAAGCCTGGAATCAGTTCCCCGCTATTCTCCAGCAGTTCCTGCATCTCCTTGGGGAAGCAGTTTAGGCTTTCAGTGTTCAAATCATCATCTCTAAAATGGGGATAATAAAGACTTTCCTAGAGCTTAGGAGTGCTGAGATGACAGATCGACTGATGGATCATTTATGGGTTCCAAGAGCACTTAGTAAACCCTCTGCAGCTGTAAACCTCAGCCTTTCCCAAAATGCAGCTACCCACTGGACCTCTTCAGCCTGGATGTATTCAGTGGATTATATCCTTACTGCAGTGTTTTCCTGTGAAAATAATTTGATTGCCGGAGTGAGTTTGCCCTGCGTTTTGTCAGATGGGAGTTGAAGCCGTCAACAGTTCGTGACTGAGTTGAGGGCAAGAAGGCCATTGCTGGGTGTGCAAGACTGTCCTGGGGCCTCACAGCTCTCCTGGCTGGAGCTTGGCTTTGTGTGTGATGCTTTCATGGAAGGTGGGCACATCTTCTGTGGCAGCTGGAACCTGTATGTTCTTTCATTCAGATGGGATCCCGAAGCACCCGCCAAGTGCTTGGATCTCTTTGCAAAAGGAAGTGTTCTGTACAAGGTTGAGGCCACTTCCAGGCACACTTTAACCAGTTGGCATTGCCACCTTATTTAGAGCGGGGGACTGAATGTGGAATGCCATTTTGCAGACTCTGGACCATCAGGTTGGTGTGATCAGAAATCTCCATCTCATTCAAATCCAGTATGTTTGCCGTGCTGCGGTGCTGGGTCAGTAATGACTATGAAGCATGAAGATCTCCATTTCTGTTTTCCTCTCATTCAAATTGCAGCCTAGCATTGCCCAGTTTAGTGCTGTGTTACTCAGGGATTCTTCTTCCCTGACCCTTGTACCAAAAAAACCATGTCAGCTAGATTATATTTGTGAAATCAATACATGTGAAGTGCAGCATCTTCGTCGAGAGCACAGGAGCCTGGAGTTGCTGTAGCTCAAGAAACATGGACTTCATGTGCATAAGGAATTTACTTGCGCTCTTTGGAGTCTTCCCATGTAAATAAGCCTTTGGTTTGTGATTATCTGTTGGGATGGTTGGCCACTGCTCAGGATTTCTGTGTACTCCACGTTTATCCAACTGTGAAGGATGTTACTAGGCATCATAAAGAATTTCTGAGAAACAGCGTGGCACTTGGAGCTACTACTCGTAGTCACTAACTAGTAGTAGTTTTTCCTGCTGTAGGGATTTTTCCTCCCTCAGCTAGAGGGAGAATTCTAACCTTCACATTATTTAGTTAGAAGCTTTTTGAGTTAATTGATTTAACTCTTCGCTGCCTTTGGTAGCTTGGTTTTATGAGTATTTTTAATTGATCTTATTCGTATGGAAATGCAATCTCACATTAATTTAACAAGATGGATTCAAGTCACTGGTCAACTCAGCTGTTCAATCAAGGATCTTGCTCAGTGCTATTTCTTGGGTTTGGTTTGGAGATTATGGCCACCCCAGAAACAAAAAAAGGAAAAGCATCTTCTGGTGGTGAAAACCTATATTGTAGGCACATTTGCTGATGGATGTTGTTAGCTTGGAATTATCCTGGCCCCAGCAGATAAATATGGTTTCCTTTTATTTCCACCGAGTTTAACAAACACAAATAGAAGTAGGGGAAGGGGAGCTCTTAACCTGAGAATTCAGAACAGTTCTATTTAAGCAAACCACCCATTTATTCTTAGATTAATGGCTTGCAGGCAGACTCTATCAGTTGTGGACTGTATTGTATTAATTTGCAACGGCAAGAGTTAATGCTAGTAATTGCTTTTCCTCTATAGAGAGAGCCCATCGTAGATGGTTTTTACATGGCAATCTGTGATTGATAGATCAGGGAAAACAGGACCAAGGAAGGTTACTGCCTCCCAACCGCTTCCCCCTTCAAATCAAAATAATTTGCAATTTGTAGGGCGCCTCGCTGCACGTGCCGCGGGCACGAAGCAGTAAACACACTGGGCTGCGTTCCCTCCAAGCAGCGAACCTCTTACTGCATTTCTTTCACCAAACCAAACAAGTCATGTTGTCGGGAGCCCGCTGAAAACAAGTGTGCTGCTGAACCAGCCCCCAGACCCCTTCAGCAAACTTCCTGTCCGCTCGGGCGGCGGACCTGATGAAAGGGCCTGTTTGTGAACCTTTGGATTCCTTCCATTGATTTGTAAATCCACTTTAATAAAGTGCTGCCCAAGCTACTGAAATGAGCAACGCGCGTTGGGCTTCCCTCAAGTTTCTAACAAATACCTGATGCAGCGTGTGCCGCTGGTGCCGGCACCGGTGCTGGTTTAGTTTAATTGTTTTATTTTGTTTTGCGCCGCGTTTGATGGTTTAGAGACTGGGGGAGCGGGGAAGTGGCGGGGGGGGTGGAACAAAACGCAGTCTCCATCAGGCGCACATTACATGGCTGCTTTATTTTTCAGCGCTGCTAAAACTCGGCTTATTTAATATCGATCACACCAAAGGAGCCAGCGAAGTGCGGTGTTAATTGGGTCCACTGGAATTCTCGTCCCCTGGGAGGGAGAGGTTCCTGGGCAGGGAGGGCGGAGGGAGGGAGGGGAGAGGGAGGGATGGAGGGAGGGGAGGAGGCGGGAGGAGGGGACCCAGTGTGCGCCGCATAAAATGTAAGTGCACTAGACATCAAGGCTTCTGCTCCTTGCATCGCTGGAAAGCGGTCGCGGGTTTCCCACCCACCCCCCTTTCAGAAATTAGGCAACTCTTTTTTTTTTTTTTTTTTCCCCCACTCCCGTAGTTCTTCTTGAATTAACAGCTCCTTTCTTTTCTATTATTTTTTTTTTTCCCTCTTTACAGAGGGCTTTTTTTCTTTTTTTAATTGTTTTCTTCTCCTTTCTGCAGAGCTGCAAAAGCTCTGCTTTGAAAACTGCTGCCCCAGAGTGCAGTTGCTTAGCTGTCCTGTCAGCATTGTTCTAATGCTCATTCCATATGTATGTCACATAGGAGCAGTACCCTCCTCCTCTCCCTTCCCCCCATCCATGCATTTGATTTTTTTTTTTTCCCCTGAAGACTGATTTTTTTAATATTTTTTTTTTTTTTTTAATTTTTCCCAAGGAGCTTGCAAACAGGGAAATTCAAACTCAATGATTCTGTGCTGTGGTTACTTCTACAGCCAAGACCAGATTTCTCTTAGAAAAAAAGTGTTTGCTCTGTTCCTTCTTTTCCCCGCTCCCTCTCTTTCTTCCCTGTAAGCACAAAGGCTTTAAAAACTAAGATCTGTAGTTCTTTTTGCTTTTTCGCGTTACCGTGACAGCATGTATCTCTGTTGCTGAAGAATGAAGCAGGCAGGCTGGAGGTTGTTTTTTTTATGTTCAGTGCTTTTGGGACCACTAAAGAGAAGTCCGCAGAGAAATATGTACAGCAACTGTGCCAACTGAGTTTCCCATGCCTGTTAGCTGTCACTTACTCTGACTAAACGGTAAGAGATCCTTTAATATTTTTGGTCAAAGTCTTTGTGCGTTGTTTGTGCAGTGTCGTTTGACATGTGCAACTAATTGGCTCAGGAGGGAGGTGGGTTATGAAGATTTCTGTGTTGAGGTATTACAGGTCGCCCAGGCAAAGCTCTTCGCGTCCAGAGGAGAAAAAATAAAAAGCTCTTGTTTTTCGTTTTTTTTTCCCTTTTCATCTCAAATGGTTCCTCCAGCTTTACTCGCCTCTGACTGAGCCATAAAGCCGGGGCGTTATTGCTGCTGCTTATCTTTCCTGGTCCTCTTTCTCTACCTAGGAAGCACATGCACCCAGTTTGCGTGTGCGTGCGCATGTGTGGGGTAACGCAGATCCCCTGTACATGGGAAATACTTGGCGACATGCACGTTCTCCTCTTTTACTGTAACTAACCATCTTCAAGCACTCTTTGCAAGGTAAGAATGCCTTAGTTCAGCACACTGCAGCTTATGCCTGTTTAAAATTATTACTTGGATTACAGTGCATAGTGTGGAAAGTTATTAGTTTCCACAGAGACCAATTTAATTGGGGGTATGTGTGCAGCGGTTCTGTTCTGCGCTTTACATAGGCTGCTTATGGGAGAGTCTGAAATGTTATTTTTTTTTCTCGATTCTTGGGAAGGGTGAAGTTTATGCTGTCTGTTAAGCATAACAAATGAAATTACAGCTCAAATCGATTAAAGCTGCGGAGAAGCATAGCCTTACAAGGCTTTTCAACTTAGCCCTGAGAGTCAGAAGATAGTTTATTAAATTTTTTTTTTTCAGTGCATTGTAATATGCAGAAATGTTAGTGGGAAGGCATCTTCAACAAGCAGAAGTAGCAGCAAATGATGCCTGGACTGGATCATTATATGGTTTATGTGTTAGAAACCTGTTTAATCCACAGCCTTGGTGTGCACTGCTTTTTTGTGTCTGTGTGCTGGGTGCATCTTGCAACAGCCTCTTAGTTCAAGAGAGCTTTGTTTTATAGAATATGTTTCAGCTTTGCATGCAGGGGAAGTGCACGCTATAACCGTCCCTTAGCTGTGACACGGTCCGATCTTTGGCATTTTGGAAGAGGCTGATTTTTAGGGCTTGCTTTGGTTTCTTCCGCAGGTATTTGTGTTCTCACTTCTTCTCTGTGAGCTCTCTGCATAGAAAATGCATCTTGAGGCTGTTCATTTCTCACGCTTTGAAATGATCAGTGGCTGAGACAGTTGAGCAACCTCATGTAATAGTATTGCTCTACCTTGAATGTTGCATTGTTTATTTGAGTAACTAGGACTGCCACCAAATATGCAATTAGTTTTAAAACAGTCTAAAAATGCAAAGTATGAAGGAAGAGAGAAAAGTCCTGTCTGCAGGCATTAATTTCTTTCTTCACTGTAGCTGTTTATAATGTCACTTCAAAATCAGATATTTCCTAACACATGCTCTGTGACTATTTTCCCCATGATTGTTGCTTTATATCAGCAATGAGAAAACAGTCATTTAGATAACAGGTTTTCATTGACATCCTTTTTATAATATAGAAAGGAGGAAGCAGTAATAAGTTAAATTGGCATCTGCTAATTATGCTGAATACAGATTGTGAGCTCTGCAAGTCGTCCCTTGCCTTAATGCTGTTAGCATATTTTAGCACTGGCAACCAAAGGAAAGAAACTTGAATGTTCCTGCTTGTGGTTTTTTTTGTGGGTTTTTTTTTTTAAAGAAGAAAAAAGATGACTTGTGAAGAAATGTGAAGTTTTGGTTTTTTTTTAATGTTTGTCTGCTGGTTTTGAACAGGAGAGCTTCACATACAGTTTGGTAGCATTTGGTAAAAATCATTAGAGATCATCGGGCCACTGACTTGCGATCACTAGAATTAATTTTGACCCTTGGTGGCAAAACTGTCGTCATCCAGTATAAAACTTAGTCTTTGCGTGGGAAAAGTTTGAGCGTTTCTTAGTCTCCAAATACCTGATCGTTTGAGGTCTCTGAGAAGCAATTTAAAAAAAAAAAAAAAAAGTGTTCTGAACTTAGCTGTGGTTCTTCATACTAAGTGGCGATTTTGCTCTCCTCATCTCAAAACCGGGAGCCGTGGAAGCAGGAGAGCTGTGCATCTGCCCAGATGTGCTCAGTTCTCCTTGTGCATCTTCCCTGTGCAACAACATCCCCGCCTGCCCGCGGCTCCGAGCCCGGGAGACCTGGAGGCTCAGCTGGTGGTGGCTTTGCCAGGGGCCGCGCTCCAGCCCTTGGCTGGGTTGGCCGTGGCAGCAGAAGACACGCGAGCTTGTGGTGGGTCAGCCACTAGAGGGGAGACACGAGCCGTGTTCTGTGGTGGCCGTGACCACCGAGCCTCAGGTACCACGGTGGCTACGCAGGGGTTCGCAGCGTGCGCTGGAAATACCTGAGCCCGGTGGGATCCTCTGGGTGCTGGGAGCATCCAGCGGTGGTGTGGGGTGAACCGTGGGCTGATGCGGGTCCTCTTCGCCGAGGAACACCGCACTCCTGGGGTGAAGGGTGTACCAAGTTTGGATACAGCAGAAACGTGTCTGGGCTTTGTCTGAGCTGGAGCGTCTATGGTTTCCTGCACTAAGTGTGCTGTGCAGCACTGTGTTTTACCTGGCTGGGGCAGGAGTGGATCCAGCCTTGGTGCAGGTGTCCAAGTTCACTCTTGTGTCTATGCAGTGGAGCTTTTTGCTGTGAACTTGACAAAAGCAGGAGGCTGCAAGTTTTTTGTTTGCTTCTGACATCTGTAGGCGGCTGTGGTATGCTCATAGATTGCTTTAGGTGAAGCTGGATGCTGACAAGTGCCTGGTGGGCATTGGCTTGAGACCTCAAAATCACAGAATGTCCTGAGCTGGAAGGGACCCACAAGGATCATGGAGTCCAACTCCTGTCCCTGCACAGGACAACCCCACAGTTCACACCGTGTGTCTGAGGGTGTTCTCCAGTCTCTTCTTGAACACTGTCAGGTTGGGGCCGTGACACCTCCCTGGGGAGCCTGTTCCAGTGTCCAGCACCCTCTGGGGGAAGAACCTTGAAGGAAGTGTCTTTCCTCCCTTCTTGGCTGCTTGAATCTTCTTCTGTACGATCATATACGTTTTACCAGTAATGATGATTTGGCACGTAGTTGCTCCATCCTTCTCTAGAAGAAAGATATCTTGAACCTCAAGATATGGGGATGGGCCCGTGGGGAAGCCTCCTGTGCAGAGGGATGCTGATCAAGGGAAGGTTTCCTGAGATGGGCAGCACAGGAACTGCATGCTTTGCGTCTTGGTGTGGTGTGTTATGGCAGCGCTCTAACTCTTGTCTTCATGTGAGCCTAATTTTGCTAAAAGTGGTGTCAGACTCTTTTTAATAAGACATTATAATTTTGGCTTAGATTCTGGGGTTTCTTACTCTCTTATGTGCATGTGTGAAACGCAAAGCATATTTAATGAGCGAATACTTCAAATGCTTCCAAATTAATTAAAAACAGTTCCACATCTGGAATAAATCCAGTACCTTTCATGGATGGCTTCAACTTCATGGGTTTTCCCTCGTGTGAGAAGCCCTGTGAATATCCCTGTGCGGATGCTTGTGAAAGCCGGAGTGGCAGAATCCATCCAGGCTTATTTTACAAAAGACAGAGATCTGAAGCCCACAGAGATCAATGGGATCTTGGTCTTTATTCCAGCAGACTTTGGATAAGACCTAATAATATGTATAATCGTATAATATGATATGCCTATGCACGGTCAGATATTTTCAGGGTATCCCGTCTTGAAGGTAGCTGTGCAAGTCTTAATTAAAATGTGTTGTTTCTCCTGGTTCAACTGCTGTTTAAATTCATGCAGATTTCAGTGGCACCACAAACAAAAAAAGCGTTTTTATAATGGACTTTTTTTTCTTCTCCCTTCTCTGTCTCCAAAAGTAAATAAAATGATCAGATTTTTCTCTATGGGAATGTTGTGATTTAAACTGCCACAACTAAGAGACCTAAATATAGGCTTATTGCATAGATAAAAAATGCAGGGTTAGGTTGTTTGAACTGCATTAGCATCAGAATAAGAAATGGCAGGGCGAGTTGGCCGAGGTGGCCATGCAGAACTGGGGAGGGTTGTTCTTTGGAAAGCCTCCGAGCTGGGAATTATTTTCTAAGCCATAAATAAATAAATCTGTGTCCTGAGCAATTAATGAATACAGAAGTCTGGGCAACTTTAAGCTGTTTGGGATATTTTAAAAACCCATATGGTGCTTTTGTCAGCGTTGTAGATTTCAATTCCCCCCCCCTCCCTCCCTGTTATTTCCATTTGAAGGTGGGCTTTTATTTTTTTACGTTATGTTTGCTGAAAGATGCTGATGAGAATGTTTTTGCCAGCGCACTTCTGTAAAACCGCTGTTAACTCAGTTTCAGCATGTGTTCTACCAAAAACGCTGCCCCTGAAACGTTTGATCCTCCAGATACGGATCGGGATTGCAGATGTCGTAGCGCTCCGAGTACCTCGTCTTTGGAGTTGTCCTCTGGCTGCTTGTGCTGGTTACTCCAGGGATGCCAAGAAAATTCCGTTGCAGGGATCCTACTGTGAATGCATCTACAGCTTTTCTGGGGGAACTCAGTGTGTTTTACGGACCAAAACTAATTAAACCTCATGACATTCACGGCAGGCAGATAAGCATGAACTACAATAAGTAAGCTAAAACAGAGAGGGGTGAAAAGCTGAGCTTTCCCATGGTAGTGAACAGTGATGTTCCTGTTGAATGGAGCTGTAGGTGCCTTGTACCTCTGGAAACAAGGTTGCTGGTGACTTGGCCAGGAGAGTGCCCTTTAGGAGATGGACTATGGGGCCAGTTAATATTTGCAGTTTTTCATTCCGCACTTGGCTTTTAGAGATTGAATTAGTTCAGATGCCCTCAGTGTTTCCTTGCTGGTGAGTTCTTGGTGAGTCTGCATAAGCAGCAGCATCTTGGAAGGTTATTGAAATGTCCTCTTGCCCTTCCAGACTTGACTTTTCTGAATTAAACCAGCTTCGGTTGGAATCGTAACTTTTAAGTATAATTTTGTGTTAAGGAGAAAATGCACGAGCTCTCACAGGGCTGACAGGTTTTCACCATTGCTGGGGTTTGACTTCGTTGGTGTAATGTTTCTAGTAATTCCATCTCTGATGTGGCTTTTGAGAGAGGATTGATATTCTCAGCGTTGCTGCTGTGGTCACTGTTGGTAGCGGGCAAAACAAAAACCCGTGCCGGTGAGGTGAGTGAGCCGGCAGTATGGCAAAATGGAGCGGGAATGAGAAAGTTCGCTTGCTTGACCGCTTTGAGTGCACAGCTGCTCCGAGAGTACAAGAGGATGCCTTTAGAAAATAAAGTTTTTAGCCATTCCGGTAACTGAGTTGTGAAATTATAGAGGGGAGTTAAAGAAAGCAATCTAAAGAGAGATGTAAGGAAGCGTCAGGTAATGATGGTACTATAAGGCAGGCTTGCAGATATACCGATACAATGCAGAAATTGCCATTAGGGCATGCTCTACAACTGGGATGTATTGACAAAGAGGGAGAAAGAAAGGAGTCGTGAGAGAAAGCTGTGGCCCTCATTTCTATAGCCTTTTAAGAAAACATCTTAGGCATAGGAGCCAGCTAAAAAGGTTAATTGGGCAAGATCAGTTATTGTGGTGTGTGAAAGTGAGCTTCAGAGCCTGGGAGAAGAAAGCACCAGACAAAGCAGCGAGGTGTTTCGTGAGATGAAGCTGTTTATGGGGGTGAGAAATGAGGATCAGCCCCGCGCTGGTCTGGAAGAGGGGAGGTGTAAGAAAAGTGACAGCATTTACTGAAATGTGAATGTTGTTTCAATGATGCAAGACCCCCCAAAACAGCACGGGTGGAAAGAGGAGGGCAGACGAGTTGGCTTTGGATCTGTGTGAGAGGCAATCAGGGTTACACTGGGAAAGGAGTAAAGTTTGTGTGAACCAAAGTGACAAGGCACAAAAGAGGAGGCAGCAAGAAGACGATGGAGCCTTTTTTACCAGATCAGCACAGTGCCTGAGAGCGTCCATAAAGGTGACGGAGTTTTATGACTGTATGTGCCATCGGGCAGGGGCCGGCAGTCGGGTTATTCCAGCACTTGGCTGTCTCCGCACTGGAAATACCGCGTTTATCTTAGGCTACCTACCTATATAAAGGGTGTTACAGTCATGGAAAAGAATGAGCCAAAGGGAATGTAAAGGTCACGGAGAAAGATTACAAGGGCATCCGATGGAAGAAGCAGGGATGTTGTGGTATGTGCTCTTGTAAAGCTGTCACACGTACTGGGAGGGAAGAATAACCAAAGGTCATCCATGAACCTGGCTGGAGCTGCTTTGGATTCTGTGGTGGTTGTGTGGAATAAACTGCCACAGAAATCAGGAGAATATATGAATGCTTGCTGAAATTGAGCCTTAAAACTAGGGATTTTAGCATGATGATCTAAGTGCTGACACCAAAAAGCAAGAGTTAATTTTGCATTGGCTTCCTCACTGTAGACCTGCCTGTCTTCCTAGGAAGCATCCCTGAGAGCGAGTGTTGATATTGGAGCATAAGCATTAATTTTTAAATTAATTTTAATAGTGTGACCATAAATAAGTTTGTGTTAGTGCTAATGAAATGGATTTCAGACCAACGGGCGCCGAGGAAGACCAGAGTTTCAGTATTACTCCTATTGAGCATTCCAGTTTGCTGAGAAGTTGGAGCAGAGGACAGCAGCGCTGATTTGTTTGTTGCTGGTTATGCAGTTTAATTAGTGCCCATCATTACAGATTTCTGAAGAACTCTCATGAAGGTGAATACGGGCTTAGAGAAATGTGCGACTCTGCAGAGGAACGCTGTAACTAGACGCTAAGAAGGAGCTGTTCATACACGGCAGACAAAAGGAGCCTTTATGCAAAAGTAGCTTGTTAGCTTTTTGTTTTTAAGCTGTAGCATGTCTAAGTGATCAGGGTGTCACACACTAATAAACTGGCCAGTCCCACTGGAATAGACATTCTTGGTGGTGATTTAGAAAGTGCATTTATACAGTAGTCTCTAACTTCATTACCACGCTGTTTCCTTGGATACTGAGCATTTTGCATATAATTACAAGAGGGATGTTAACAATGCTTGGTGGCTGTAATGGCTTTAATAAAGTTTTTCATACAACTTGGATAGTAATTCTCCTTTGCCTTTCATTTTCTATAGCAGAGAGGAAAAACAAAAGGAAGTTATTTTTTTCAGCTAATTTGCACAACTTCTTTTGAGCCAAGAACAGGTTTTATTTCATAAAGTGTGGAAATCCTGCATGCTATTTGTGGAATTATGTTGCTGAATGGGTTGTAAATAGGAGTTGAAGTGCTACTATTCATTGCAACATCAAATTCACACTGTTTGGGAACAGTCTTACAATAGTAAAGAAAAAGCTGTTTAAATGCTGGGCAGTAAACAAAATTTGTTATGGGTGTGAAAGCATTTAAATACTTCATGTGTCTATTTAAGACTTGAGTATTTTGATAGTGTTCAGTGTGTTTCTCGAAGGTACTTTCTGCTCTTTACACACCATCTTGGTTGCCTCAACTCCGGCTGTTGTTTGACAAACAGTTTGAGCTGCCATGGACATGGAAAAGATCCCTCCTGCCCGCCCCAGGCACCCGTTCCCATCTCCCTCCCTCTCTCCCTCCCTCCCTTTTGTTCACAGGCATATTCGCAATAGGGCAGCTCGATCGCCAGTGAGAACAAAATCAACAGAAGATACACCAAAAAAAAAAAAAAAATAAAAGGAAACAAAAAAGGCAGGGGGGTGAGCCCAGGACATGCTTTGGTGGCCACAGTGGCTTATCCTGCCATAAAGTGATCACCAAGCTGTGGCGTGAAATGATCGTGCCTGAATATAATTTGGCATAGTTGTGCAGAGTGTCTGCAACTCTTGAGAAGAAGCTGGTAGGAGTGTCAGGCTGCAATGCCCACTGAGGTAAGGTGATGTACGGTGACGTATGGTGACACACGGTGACATACGGTGATGCACGGCGGGTTGTGGCCCACGGGATCGGGCCCGTGAGGGTGCAGCTCGGTGCGTGTTCCCTGTGTGCCCCGCAGCACCACGGCTGCTGGTTCCGCTTGCAGCAAGGGCTGCATCTGTATTTGCTTGAGGAATGTCTGTTCGGGAGCAATATTTTTGTATGTCAGAAAAAAAATAAAAATGCTTTCATGTTCTTTGAGCCCCATTGGGCATTCGGATCTCCCCTGGAAACACAGCAACATGCATTTAAACTCTTGAACGACTGTAGTTGTCGCAGGCTGTGTAGTCACATGAGGTATGAGGGCAGCTGAGCATGGTGAAATGGGCTGTATGCCTATGTATATACACCCCCGCTCACACTGGAGGTGTGTGCACTTACTGAAAGCGTTTTTTAAGTTCGAACCTTTTATTTTTTAGGGTTAAAACAGCTACTTCGTGCTCCTACTGAAACCTTTTCTTCAGAGAAAAAAAATATTGTGTAGTACATTTAATAAAATATAAACATTTTTCACGAAAGCTATAGAATACAGAATTTAATACAGTAGGATTTCAACCTAAATTCTACGGATGCATATGATAGCTCTTTTGCAGTACACTCAGTTTTATTGCAGTCCTCATAGTGGCTTTCATATGCCAAAAGCTATTGAGGGCCTTTTCTCAGAAAATTGCTATAGAAATATATTATAGACACAGACATTTTTCTCCTTATCCATAATAGTCTCACAAGCGAGACATGCTTCTTTTTTCCTCCTTCTCTATGGATTTGTAATTTTGCTGGGTTTGTTTCGGTAAGCTGGTGCATTACTATTTTATAACGCTTAATTTTTTGCTCTATGCTTTCATCTTAAAATATAGAAGAAACAGCTTCAAATCAGGCAAAGTTATTCCTGATGACTTTGATCTTTGACCTGATGCTGTCTGGCACAGCTTTTTTTTTTGTTTTTTACCTTTCTGGAGATTTGCAGGGGTCAGATTGAAATGGCAGCTGACTTTCAGTCGGTGCATAGAGGAGCTTGAGGAAGAACAACTACACACAAGTAGTGCCTTGCTATGTGAAACTTCATTTCCAGCTGAGGTTTTACGTTCAGCAGCAACAAGCCTCACTGGGCATGAGCTGAAAGTTATTATTTAGGCTGGAGTCCTTTTCGTTTCAGCTGAGTGACCTTCCCCATCTCTTGTCAGAAGTGAAAAGGCGGGAAAATGGTGAGTGTGTGGCTGGGAGGCACGTGGTGTGAGTTGGGTTCTGGAGGATGCTCTGTGAGGGAACTCCTATGTGACTTTGTGCAGGGGCCATCCCTGGGCACCGGGCACCAACACGGCACGTTTGACACGGCCAGGAGTGGTGGAGCAGCTCGGCACAGCCATGCCCGGGTTTTGGAGGTATCTGGTGGGATGATACGGGGTTGCTGGCACTGCTTCCTCCCCTCCTGGTGCCCGATCAGGAGACGTGGAGCCAGCAGCTGGTTGTGCTTCCAGGACATGGATCAGCAGCTCGGGGAGGTGCGACCTGTCCCATTTGCATCCTGCTAAGTTGGGTGTTCAGCATCATGTGATGTGAGGTGTCCACCTCACTAACATCTCTGCCTGTCGAAGTGTGTAAAGGATGGGGTGGCTCCCATTAGGAAGATTTACCTGCTGGGGCTGTGGGGAGCTGGTGTGGCACCACCACTGTATGGGCTCCCAGCAAGTGTGGAGAAGTCCACCAAGGAGAGAGGTCGAGAGAGGTTCTCTTTCCCCTCTACTCTGCCCTGGTGAGACCACATCTGGAATATTGTGTCCAGTTCTGGGCCCCTCAGTTCAAGAAGGACAGGGAACTGCTGGAGGGAGTCCAGCGTAGGGCAACTAAGATGATTAAGGGAGTGGAGCATCTCCCTTATGAGGAAAGACTGAGGGAGCTGGGTCTCTTTAGTTTGGAGAAGAGGAGACTAAGGGCTGATCTTATTAGTGTTTATAAATATATGAAGGGGGAGTGTCACGAGGACGGAGCCAGGCTCTTCTCAGTGGCAACCAATGATAGGACAAGGGGTAATGGAATAAAGCTGGAACACAAGAGGTTCCACTTAAATATGAGAAGAAACTTCTTCTCAGTGAGGGTGACAGACACTGGAACAGGCTGCGCAGGGAGGCTGTGGAGTCTCCTTCTCTGCAGACATTCAAACCCGCCTGGACACCTCCCTGTGTAACCTCATCTGGGTGTTCCTGCTCCGGCGGGGGGATTGGACTGGATGAGCTTTTGAGGTCCCTTCCAATCCCTGACATTCTGTGATTCTGTGAAGGAGGCTGGCAGCAAACTGGGGTGAGGTGTGGTGAAAGCACGGTCAGAGGGACCAGGCCTGGCCCTGTCTCGTGTGTTTGGTGTGCATGTGGTGTTTGCTTTCTGTCCAGAATTTGAGAGTACAGACTTTGCGGCTTGACCTTGGGTTGCAGATGATCCTGACCCCAGCAGAGCAAATGGAGAAGGGTGAGGCATTAAGAGATGTGCCCGTTCTTCCCAGTGGCTGCTGTTTTCAACAATGTAATGGAATCTTGACACTGATGCTCTTGTTATTATTATTAGCCCCGCGTTACTGGTCTCTATTTCATGATCAGTGTCTCCTATTAACTTCTGAAGATCTAGATGTAACTTTGAAGACTGAACCCAAATTCACAAACAGTGAATAAATGATGAGTTTTCAGTGGTAGCCACTGCAGTGGTGGTGAGAAACACAACTGTATGACCCTCTGTTTTGGAAATTTAGGCCAGGAATGCTGGTGAACATTGCTTTGTAGGGAAACCTTCCAGCCGGAAATCGTGCAGATACAGAGGGCAGCGTAGCAAGGCCGTGAGAGCTGGTGGCTGGATCGCATCTCCTGTGTGATCTGGAGCTAAAGGGCTTGAGATGTTGTGCCTGTTTCCTAACCTGGAAATGGGATGTGTGCGTGCACTTACCTGCCCTTCAAATACGTGTGAACATCGGGGAACTCGAGGGCACCACTCTCAGGGCTGGTGTGGGTGCTTTGCAGTCCAAACTCTCCAGTAGATGTGGGTGCTTCAGGGAAACCCCGTATCCACAAGGGTTTTGGGAGGTCGATGTTTGAGGGAACGTGCTTCTCCCAAGGGGAACATGGATCTCTATTAGTGAAGAGGGATAAAAAAAAAAACCCAACAAAACCAACTTTTTGTTAGTTTGTTTTTATGTTTTTATATTATTTTGACATATGAAACTGGCTCATAAGTGAAATTATCATCTTTCTGTGGTTCTGCCTCTAACACCAAATATTTAAAAGGCACTTCCCAAGGAAATGATTGAAACTCTGTATTGAGATACTTCATTTAATCTTGCGTGTGCTGGTTTCCTTGAAGGTCTTTTCAACAGATACTGTGCAGTGGTGTCTGTCATTCTCCAGGACATAAGTAACTGCTGGCCTGTAGATGACTCTGTGGCTAACTGATGGCTTATGGGTAACCTCTTTTCTGGCACAGAAATAATGGGTTGTTTGTTCCTCCAGTTGAAATCCTGATGTGTTTTGATGTTTCTGATTTGCATTTTTAGCTCTGTTCCTGATACCGTTCAGTGTTCTGGGAACGGTCTTTAAACTTCGTGTTTATTTTGGATCATTGGTTTTCCAGCAAACAAATATGTGATTAGCAATTAATGGTTTTGCTATAAATAAATAAACAAAAAGCGAACAGTTCAGCTTTAAATAGTGATCTCTGCTCTCCGGAGCTCGTAATTGGACTGTGCCTGCAAAGTTGGACCTTTCCAAACACGCAACCGGCTTCGAGGGACTCCCAGCTGCAGCGGCTGAACTGGCCAACCCTGAAAGCTGAAGCCGTAGTGATTTGAGTTAATGTCTGGTGAGCTAAAAAGTGGTTATCGTCTCAAATGCCTATGCATGATCCGACCACTCAAGGGAGGTGGAAGCGTGTGTGGTTTTGGTATGAGTAACTCGTCTGAACGTGGTGGAGGTTTCAGGGTGCAGAAGACTTCAGTGTTGGGCCTTTCCCTCGATGGCTGTGTTGAAGGTGGGTGCTGGTGGACGATGGACCAGAGGTGGGAGCAGAGGTTCTTCTGTGCAGATCTCTCTGCCTGAGTGCCACCAGCACTCCCTTATGTGCGTCAGAATTAGCATTTTAAAAGATCCCAAGCAAAATAATTGGATTCAGCACCTTGTGTGGATTCAGGTACTTCCAATGCAGATAGCAGTCCAAGGCCAGCTTCGATGGAAAGCTTTCTTCCTTGCAGTGCTTTGACTTTAGCACATGAGCTGCAAAGGAAATTTCTGTGTTTCTGTCCGAACTTTGTTCAGTTTAAGTCTGACTTCATCTACCATGCGATGTCTGCAGTGTGGATTCCACTTATCTGAGAGAAACTGTGATGTATTTGACCTAATGTATCTCTGCGTTGCTTCTTACTTAGGCAGGTTAACCAATTCCTATGGCTTGAGCTGGATGTAATTTTAAAAAGTGATGGCAATAGCTCTTTCTTGAAATGCTGCCTGTTTGAACAAACGGCAGGCTTTCTGATTTTTTTTGCACAGGAAGATTTAGAGAGCAGAAAGCGTATTCGTCAATGTGGTGGTGTTTTTCTTGTTTTTGTTTTGTGAATAGTTGTGGGCTTAGGGTTGGTCCAAATTTTCTGAAGCTGCTTTATCAGGGGGCCAGCAGAAGGCCATTTTTCGGGAGTTGTCTTTCAGAAGGGAGGTTGCTCTGCAGTGCCTGGAAGTCAGACCCAAGCTGGTTGTAGACAACTCAAGGGGGTTGCTCCAGAAGCAGAAGCAGCTCTGTTACGCCTATGGCACAGCAGCCGGTGCCAGCACCCTGCAGATTCCTGCCCTATTGAAAGAAAAATGTTCACTGCCTAACCTAGGTTTCATTCTCAAATCTCAGACTTGTTGAGAATCTCAATCAAAATATTTGCTCCTTGCTCTTCAAGCACCATCTCTTTTTATTGGAATGTGTCACAACCATCTCGAAGAGAAATGGCATCACAAACTGAATAATCCAGTTCCTAGCCTCAAGAAATATATTTTTTTTGTCTTTTTCTGTAGAATCATAAGATTTATATGTTTATCAAGTGGTTGTTCTGTTTAATTGTGTTGCCTTTTTTTTTTTTTTTCTTAATGACTCCTGAATGCATCCATATGTCTTCTGATACTACACTTTTGACTTGACCTGTCATAATCATAGAGTCATGGAATGGTTTGGGTTGGAAGAAACCACTAAAGACCATCTAGTACAACCTGCCAGTCTCGTCCGCTGGTCTCTCGTTTTATGTTGTATTTTTTACATGGAACAGTCAACTGGGAAGAAGCTTTTGTATATTCCTCTCTTCAACCACCCTTCTTTTGCTCGTATAGAAAGGTCTGGACCACTTGAGCTGCCCTGCATCCACACACAGTGTCTGAGGGAGATATATAGTATTTTTTCCCTCTGAGAGTAACAGCTTACCCCAGTCCTTACACCTACATACCTATTATGGCCCTGGAAACAGTAGTTGTAAATCTCATAGACTTCTTTGTTGCTATAAACTATACTGAAATAGTTTATACAAGCCTGTGCAAGCTGTCAGGAGGAGTCTGTGCAGCATCCCGAACACAGAGCAGGCCGGCTGCCCCGGCCGGCAGCGCCTGGATCCAGTGGGAATGGGTTTGCAGGAAAACCACCACGGAAGAGAGTGCAGGGTGGGAACTGAGCCTCGTGTGGGAAAGGTGGAAGATGCTTTTTCAGCTGCTGGGACACCACATTCGCATCGGTGCTGCCCCACGGCCCTCGTGGTGCTTATTCCATTGCCGCGTTTCACCGGGCTTTGTGAAAAGTGGAGACAGGATTGCTCTGGGCTTTTCTACAAAAGGCTCCCCGGTCTCATTTGTATTTATTACTTGCGTTATAGCAAGTGTAACATAATTCTGCTGAAGTCCCAACGTATGCAGCTGGAAGGTGCTGCGTGGCGGGGTGTGATCCTGCCTGCCGACCGTGGGCAGAGACCTTGCCCTTGAGGTTCAGGGCATCTGAACCTCTGCATCCCCGAACTGGCTGTTCAGGGGGTCCACATCGACGTGTGGTGAACGGAGAGCTGGGGAAAGACCAGCGGTGACAGGAGTGGGATTCACCAGTCCTGGAGATTTTACATTGACACTGTGAATGTCAAAGCGAGAAAGAGCTTGCAAGCCAGGGCTCCTTGGATGAGGATCAAAGTGTATTTATGAGATAAACTTAAAAAAAAAAAAAAAGAAAAAGAAAAGCCAAATAGCAAGAAATAGCATCCTTGAGTGTGTTTCATGAGGAAGCACGTAGTCCCGATGATCATAACTGACTCAGTTTGATCCTGCCCCAAAGCCTCCCTATTTTACAGTGATTAAGAAGCAGGAGCCTGGGGGGACTGGAGATACACAAAGCATGAGAAGTGGCAATCAGTCTTTGTTTCCCTTGGGGCAGACCACCAAGGGGCAAGCTCAAATCCCTTGTAAGGTGGCTCCCAGGAATTCCCTTTCAACAGATCTCACATGGAGGCAAATTATTCCTCCCTGCCTCCCCCCGTACCATTTCCCCAAGCTGAATTTCATCCTCAAGGGAGGAAGGGAGAGGCCGACAGACCCTTTGCACCCGCTCGGTGGGAAGACAAATGACGCCTGGCTCCTGCTTGCAAGCAGTTGCTGATGAACTGATACTTGGCAAAAATTGGTGTTGTATGGAAAAATCCCCAGCACCTGCTAGCAAGACAAAGTTATTCATAACATGCGGCTGGGTGGCTAAATCTTCACTTCCTAGGGACAGCCTGGAATTACATTTGCTACATGCTGAGTGGCCTTTCTCCTGTGTGAAATTGTATGCAGGCAGCAGGAGGATTTGCAGCTCTAAGGAAGGTCAGGATTTATAGCGCTGTCTCTTGCAAGGGCTTACTCTGCAGAAATGGTCATTTTGTCTTCATCTTCTCTTTTTGGGATAAGCACATCATGATATGACCATATATATGGAAAATCATATTTTTGTGCTCGTTGGGGAGCAGGTAGCCCCATGAATATATCCCCTCTTCTAAATCTTTCAGTGCCAGGTTTGTTTTTGCTCCTGCCTAGAGGTGAAAACACATTTTTAATTCATTTCCATGCGGCACAAATTCTGAGTTCTTAAACTATATTCTGATTTCTTGTCCTGGCTGGTAAATTGTTAGACTTTCTCAGCTGGGTAAGTTATTGTGGAGTGCAGCTCGAGGAAGATGTCTGACCAGAGCAAGTGATGTTTAAATGTGCTTTTTTCCCTTTTCTCATTTGACAACATGCTAGTTATATTGCCTCTGTAATGAGAGGAGAGTGTAAAATCCATGGCTGTCTCTACTCTGTGACAGAGGTTTCCTGGTAGAATAATGACTTTGTGTTTAAACTCCTAGATCGCTATCTTCTGTGTGCCTTAAATATGAACTTCCTTGAGTTTGGAAAAGTTTTCCATAGTTCTGAACTATGGAAGAGGCTCCTTCTGGGAGAGGGCACTGATGTACTTGGTGTCCCACCTCCTTGTTGCAATATCAATGACAGATTGTAAAAAACATCTTTACCTATCACTGGTGCAGCTTGGCCTAAGCCTTAAATAGGTAACAACTACACACCAATCAAGAATGCTTTTAAACCTTCACTGCACCCTTTCCGCAGGTCCTTGCGGCCTGGTCATGCAGAAGTTTTTGTGTAGGCTGTTTGCTGTTAGTGATATAAAGTAGCACGGAGAATAAGGGGCTTCATTCAAGCACATGAATGACAGGCTTGTAGGTTTGTTGTTTTGATGGTTAGACCATAAGAATAGATAGGCTACGGCCAGTGCTGTTGTGTGAGTGAAAGGAAGGAGTTACTTGTGAGACTGAGGTCACTTCCAACAGAATCGGGATCTTCTGCTCCTGCTGCAGATGCATCACTTCACTACATACTGTTTTGACCTCATGTGCATGTGAAGTTAATGTCCTTCTGCCTCCTAAAAAAGACCTTTATATTTTCAAATATACCTTTTTTTTTTTCTGTAAAGCTGCCTGTTTTCTAGATTTTAAATAGCTTCTCATTGAAAGAGAATTGTGACAACTCTCTTGAGGTATTTCCAGATTTTAATATTTTTCCATACCGTGCCATCACACTTCTGTTCTAAGTGAGAAGAGACCTTCTCTTTCCCAACTTCTGCAGGAGAAATTCCAATCAAAGTAAAAACTTTTGAACAAAGGTTTCTTGACTCTGTTTTTTTCCCCTTGCACACAAGTGCATAAATGCCTTGACTCTTGGAAACTTGTCATCCAAAGCTGAGAAGCTGTTTTTCTCCTTCCAGCCCAGAGGACCCTGTAGGTAAGCTCCACTGGGTCCTTGTGGTGAAGATGGAAGCTGAAGCACAGATTGGTTTCTTTTCTCTTTCGAAGGACCTGCAGAAAGTCTTAAATAGTTATATTCTATTAGCCAGTCACATTGCCTAAGTTAATTTAAGGAAAAATCCTTATCTTATAGGGCGTAATAGGGCTGGAGGATAAGTAAGGAGAGAGGAAAATACGCTTTCTCCTATTGCGGCCTGCTAAGAGCTTATTTGTTCTGTCTGCTGAAGACAGTTACCTGCTATATTCCTTATATTCTCTAAAAGTCCTTTTGGCACTTTTAAAATATTTTCAGAGTTTACCCAAGAGCTATATGCATTGTTTTCTTTCTCAAGTATTTTATGATATGGAAACCCTTGGGATGAGAAGAATTAGCCTTGAGAGAGAGAATCAAACAGAGGATCACACAGCACTTGTTTCATATCTGCGCATTGAATTAGAGCCACAGTTTTGGTGTTGGGGAATGCTGGCAGATCCTGGGACTTGAGTCTTCCTTCCTGGTCTGGTGGGGTGTTATGTTTGGATGCAGCCCAGGCTGAAGGTTGCCAGAGCCAAGATGAGGAAACAGAACGATGCTCATACATCTCAACAATTCCTCGGGGGAGCACCAGCCACCTACAGGTCTCCGCAGCTATTCTGCAAGGATTGGGTCACACAGTTTTAATCTTTGTTCAAGGGGCAAAGTGGCTGAGTGTAGAACTGAATGTGAAATTACAGAGTTCTCCATTAAGTTCAAGCTTATTTTAAAGACTGTTAAAAATCAAGACACACCGTTCTATTTCTCTATTCCTTCCTTCCCGTTTCAAGGCCAGAAAATTTAATGTAAGTGTGGAAAGATGCTGTACTCCTACTTCGTCTTATCTTGTCACCTCCTTGGGTACTTAGAATGAGCTTTTATTTCTTTTAGTCTCTGCTCTTGCTAGAGCTGTTTCTTCAGACTGACCATGTTGAGCAGTACCAGGGGATTGGATTTTTCTTTTTTCTTTTAGTAGCTCCTGCCCAAACACTTCAAAATCAAGCACAAGTAATCACAACGTTTCTCTTCACTTGAAACCATAACATTTTTTTGACAAGAAGTGCCTTTAAAGAAATGCCTCTTAATTTACGGTGGGTTGCTTTGTACTTTGTTTCTGTAACCTATCACATTACATTTCCTGTGCGTTGCATATGTATGTATTATGAGCTCTTAAAAACAAATATCCCAGAAGAAAGGAATTCAGTAAATGAATAAAACATTCTTGGGTAGCCCAAGTGGCAGCTTAATAGCTCATCCATTGGGACTTTCAAATAATATAACGATGATGGCCATATAAATATATGGATAGATGAATAACTTCAATGAGGAGCTTGTTACAAATCTGCATACCACATCTGAAATGAAATCAAACTCTGAAAGTGCTGCCTGATGTGAAGGTCCAGTTTTTCTAGTGCCAACCCTGAAATTATACCTAAAAATACACAAACTGTGTGTTTGTGTATACATATATATACATAACTAAAACACACGTTCACGAAGACGCACATACACACACATACATACGTTATTTTTAGGTTGCATTTAGTGTTTCAGGACCAATCCCAATTGCACCGAACGACTAAAACTTTTTTTTTTGTAGACTTGACGTGACTGGATTTACAGCAGTGTATTTGAGATTAGATCTTAGACCTGGCTCTCTCTGAAAATAAATAGATAAATGGAATGGGAACATAAGGTTGTCATGTTATATTGCCTGGGATATACACAACTTTTTCATTAGGTTCACCTAATCACATAGCTTTGTAAATACCTGCTTTGATGCCCGGTTACCCTGGCAGTCTGTAACCTTGGGTCCGGCTAACCTGAAAGTGAAGTTTTAAATCATTTTTGTTTGTAGCAATGTATTTCTCAGGAAAACTGATTTCTGGTTATGATGGACCTAGAAACCTGATGTTGATGGCCATGAATGACGGGGAGAAACCAACTCAGGCTGAACTACAGTGTGGACAGGAGAAACGAGACCACCAAATGAGACATAAATAGGATAATATGATTTATTTAATTACTTCAAAGAGACCTATTTCTGGGAAAGTGCTGAGCTGTGGTGAAATAAAGTCTGGGTTCTTATATGAAATGTAGTATCAGTCTCCATCACAAGCCAGCAGAAATTCACTTTCTCTTAGCTGTGCGGAGAGGCTGGTATTGCAGTGTAGACAGAGGATGCTGAAGTGCTCTTGGTGAAAGGCAGCAAAAAGGATTTGTCTGTTGAGTATTTTAATAATGCCCCTTCACAGAATAGGCACAGCCCTTTATTTTGTTATGAGTTGGGTCTCATTAGAATTTCTCATTCCCCTTGGCTGGCTTTTACTCAGGAGCTACTGTATATTGGTTGTATTTTCTACTTGAGAGCATCGTCTTCTATACCAGGCTGAAGCAGCAGCTTTTAGTGGCAGCGCTCAAAGTGATTCACACAAAGCCCCATGAAAATAAGTGACTTTGGTATTTTCACTCTGCTGGATTAAGTTGATGAATGTTTGCTGTACTGAAAAAATAAGATGCTACTGCTCTGATCTTTCAGCTGAATGAAATGGCAACAACAATAAATAAGTCTTTCCTTACTGAAGTAGAAAAATACCATCCTGGGTCATCTGGGGATCAACTTGAGCGTGGGGAGAACTGGTCCTTCATGTGCACATTGGAGATCTGTACATATTCAGTGTAGAAACTGTGTGGGTTCTAGTGTAAGTCATAGGACTTGCATGATACGTGCACAACAATTGAGCGGCATATTCAGAAAAGGACCTGCCGCCTGTAGCTCTGTGGGGACTTGCCTGTTACTTGGGAATGCAAGTCCTGGAGGTGATATATTACATTTTTGTTTTCAAGAAGTTTCCTTTTTTATGTTGGTATAATAGAAAATAAAGAAAAAAGAAGGAAACAGAACAGGAAGAGAACTTTATGTGAAAATAAGTGTGTCGAAAGATGAGTGCCTTGACAAATCCATCAGATTGATTAATGTGTTAAGCAATGGGATATAGACTGTGGGATCAGGAAGTTAAGTGTTTTGTGTGAACATTATAATATCAGAGCGATAAATTGATTATCGTTAGTACTTAAAAGTGCAATAGTCATTCAGTTGCGTTGGAAGTGGTAACTAACATGAATTCATATTCCAAAACTTGCACGCAATTTATGAATCTCCTAGGGCATGTCGAAATCAGGTTGGAAATTTAAATTAACCCCTGTCATTATAGACAACTTTTCCTATCCTTTTCCACTCTGTATTCTAGCTTGGAGAAAACTATGTTTTCAAGTAGCTTTTAAATGACAATGAGAACAATGTGTGTGTGCAGTGGGTCTTTCAACAATTGCCTTTTAAAATTGATTTTTGTGATTTTCGTGAGTAGCGGTGAATGTACTCTGGGACAAAGAATCTTATTCACACCGTCTCGCTGTAAGCACCTGCCTGATTTCCTCAGGCTCCTTTCCTCTCCTTTTAGTGGGAAGCAGTAAGCAGGAGCCTGGTTCACAGCTTCTGCAGCACCATCCAGCAACCTTCAGCTGGTGTCTCTACTCACCTTGTCTCCTTTAAACTCCCAATTTACATCCCTGAAGTGGGGCTCTGGGGCTATTCCACAACAAGACTGTATGGTGGAACTTCAAATCTTTCCTAAATGCCTGGTTATTAATTGCATTTGAATACTTACATTTATAATGAGCCTTTTGAAATCGATGGACAGGCTCTTACTGCTTTGAGGTGGCTGGAGAGGGACAAGAGCCCTGGACCAGGCTGCCCAGAGAGGTTGTGGAGTCTCCTTCTCTGCAGACATTCAAACCCACCTGGACACCTTCCTGTGTGATCTGCTCTGGTGAACCTGCTTTAGCAGCTGGGTTGGACTGGATGATCTCCAGAGGTCCCTTCCAACCCCAACCATTCTGTGATTCAGTGAAACTGGGTTGAGCCAGGCTGCTGGCAGTGGAGCTGGGCACCTTATGGGTAGCCAAATTCTGCGTGGGGTTGCCAAAGTGGAATGCGGTATAAGCTGAAATTCACTCTAGGCAAGGATGTATTTCCAGTCTTGCTGGTCGGGTAGCCCGTTGGCAGCAGGATGGGTGGTGGACTGGAGGGGGTCTTGGCCTTTCTTAGTTTGGGATGACGGTAGTACCCAGAAAATGGGGCATTTATTGGACATACAGAAAAATGTTAATCTGTGTCCTCATTCAGGGTGTGTTGCCCAGCGTATTTGTTGTAAAGTGGTGACCGTAATTACAGATACATTGTGGTACGTACGCAAGGGTGGAATTAAGTCCTATGGGCTATCTCAGCTGTGCTTTTTCCTAACCCAAGTCTTCACCTGGCAGCCTTATCAAGCAGCATTATTTTCTTTGTTTTATTTTGCCTGTTCTTAGTATCTGGGTATGTGTATGCATATGTGTGTGTAATTGCGTTTAATTAGCTATAATTCTTCCTTAATTTTTATTTTTCTGAAAGCATCTGTAACTAAAGTACCACCTAGGTAGTGATTTTTACGTACTACTTGGTTTTCGCGGCTCAAATTTCATCAACCATGTGATTTTTCTTAACTATCCATAAAAAAAAACCCTGATAACATTTGCCGATCACAGTGGTAAATACATAATGAAAATCCTGTCTCCTTTCCAAGCGTTGGGAGTAAAAACGAGTTTTCCAATATGCTCTGAAAACAAACTACTTAAGCTTAGTTGGAGCTACTGGTAAATAAACCAAATAATTTCTGCGTGTGGTTCATCCTCTCAGATAAATTTATTGAGATTTGTGTGTCTGATTTTAGGGTTTTTTTCCACTGTGATTATTATTCCGGACTCTCTGCATGCGTGTATAGATGTGATAGGGTCTCATAGGTTTTTTTAGTGTTAAAAAAGCATATATACATGCATATATATATGTATATTTGCACTTATGTTTGAATTGCACACTCGCACATGTAAAAATACAATTTAACACTCTTTTTTTTGTGTGCGTATATAGTGTTCTCATTTTTTTAAATTAAATATGCAGTGAATAGCTGTTGCATGCATTTTATTTATAATTAAAAATGTAATAAGTAATTTTGTCGTGACACTTTACAGTTTTTATCTCTTGATCAACCGTTTCCTTGTTTTCTCTCTCTGCCCCAGGGTGAAGGAACGATGTGATGGAGGTGAACATGGGCCGCTGGTCAGGCTCACGGCCACCTCCGTCATGCCTTGCCCTTCTGGTTGTCAAGCTCCTGGCCTCCGTTTGCCAGGTAGCTCACGGGACCGCCCCGCTTGGCTTTCACTTCACACATTCCACTTACAACGCTACGGTGTACGAGAATTCTGCAGCCAGGACCTATGTCAACAGTCCAACGAGGATGGGCATTACCTTGGCTGACCTCTCGTGGGATATCAAGTACAGGATAGTGTCTGGTGATGATGAGGGCTTTTTTAAAGCAGAAGAAGTCATCATTGCTGACTTCTGCTTCCTAAGAATAAGGACTAAAGGTGGGAATTCTGCTATTTTGAACAGAGAAATCCAGGACAACTATTTATTGATGGTGAAGGGGTCTGTCAGAGGGGAGGACTTGGAAGCATGGACAAAAGTGAACATCCAGGTTTTGGATATGAATGACTTAAGACCTTTGTTTTCGCCAACCACGTACTCTGTCACGATAGCAGAAAGCACTCCTTTAAGGACTAGCATTGCACAGGTGACTGCAACAGATGCAGATATTGGGTCCAATGGTGAGTTTTATTATTACTTCAAAAACAAAGTTGATCTCTTCTCAGTTCATCCTACGAGTGGCGTTATCTCCTTAAGTGGCCGGTTAAACTATGATGAGAAAAACAGATACGATCTTGAGATTCTGGCCGTGGACCGTGGAATGAAGCTTTATGGAAACAATGGCGTAAGCAGCACTGCCAAGCTTTATGTTCACATTGAACGTATAAATGAACATGCCCCAACGATAAATGTAGTAACCCACATTCCCTTCCCATCCGACAAGGAGCCTACCTATGCAGTTGTTAACATTGACGACCTAGATGAAGGAGCCAATGGCGAAATAGAATCTGTTTCTATTGTGGCTGGAGATCCCCTAGAACAATTCTTCCTGACTAAAGAAGGTAAATGGATGAATGAGTACAAAATCAAAGAAAGAAAGCCTATTGATTGGGACAGCTTCCCATATGGTTATAACCTGACTCTCCAAGCCAAGGACAAAGGATCTCCTCAGAAATTTTCTGCGGTCAAACTGGTCCACATTGCTAGTCCCAAGAAAGAAAGTATCCCCATGAAGTTTGAAAAGGAAGCGTATGATGTTTTGATCAGTGAATTTTCACCTCCTGGTGTGGTGGTTGCAGTAGTTAAGCTGATGCCTGAGCCGCAGGGTGTGGAATATAGATTATCTCCAAGTGAGGATGCTGAGTATTTTAAGATCAATCCCAACACAGGCCTCATTACTACTGCTCATCCTTTGAAAATCGTTGAGAAGGACCTCTATGAATTAGAAGTATATACAAACAAAGGTGATGATTTAAAAGCAGAGGTTACTGTCAGGTTAGAAGATGCCAACGATCACACTCCGGAGTTCCAGCAGACCTCCTACAGCTCATTTGTCAACGAAAGCGTCCCTGTGGGGTCTAGCGTGTTAGCAGTTTCAGCAGTTGATAAAGACAGGGGAGAAAATGGATACATAACATACAGCATTGCGAGTCTGAACTCATTGCCATTTACAATAAACCAGTTTACAGGTGTCATCAGCACATCTGAAGAACTGGATTTTGAGTCCTCACCAGAAAGCTACAGGTTCATTGTGAGAGCTTCTGACTGGGGTTCTCCCTACCGCCATGAAAGCGAGGTGAATGTCACCATCTATGTAGGCAATGTCAATGATAACAAGCCCCTTTTTGAAAAAGTGGCGTGTCAGGGAGTGATTTCTTCCGATTTTCCTGTTGGTGGTCATATCACTGCTGTTTCTGCAATAGACATAGATGAGTTAGAGCTTGTGAAGTACAAAATAATCTCAGGAAATGAGCTTGGCATTTTTTATTTAAATCCTGACTCTGGTGTCCTGCAACTGAAAAAATCTCTAGTTAATTCTGGCATAAAGAACAGCAATTTTGGCCTTAAGATAACAGCAACTGATGGAGAGAACTTTGCTGATGCTATGTTTGTTAATATTTCAGTAGTCCATGGGAAAGCGTCTTCAAAGACCTTTAGCTGTAGAGAAACTAGAGTTGCTCAGAAGCTAGCAGAAAAATTGCTCAAAAAGGCAAAAGCAAATGTGAAGCTGAATCTGGAAGATGGGTTTCTCGATTTTTATTCAGTGAACAGGCAGGCACCACATTTTGACAAATCCTTCCCTACTGATGTAAAGGTTTCAGAGGATCTGCCAGTTGGTGCCACCATCCTGAGGATAAAAGCCTATGATGCAGACTCAGGTTTTAATGGCAGAGTACTTTATACAATTTCTGATGGTAATGTAGATAGTTGTTTCAACATTGACATGGAGACAGGAGTACTTAATGTTCTTATGCCCTTGGACCGCGAAAAAACAGACCTCTATCTCCTTAACATTACAATTTATGATTTAGGTAATCCACCAAAATCTGCGTGGAGACTGTTGACTGTCACTGTGGAGGATGCAAACGATAACAAGCCTGTTTTTTTACAGGACAGTTACTCAGTTAGTATTTTAGAAAGTACAAGTCTTCTTACAGAGATTATCCAGGTAGAAGCCAGAGATAGAGACCTAGGATCTAATGGTGAAGTGACTTACTCAGTACTGACAGACACCCAGCAATTTGCTATCAACAGTTCCACGGGAATGGTGTACGTGGCCGATCAGCTAGACCGGGAATCAAAAGCAAACTACACACTGAAGATCGAGGCTAGGGACAAAGCAGAGAGTGGTCTTCAACAGTTCTCCGTTGTGCCTCTGAAGGTTTTTTTGGATGATGTCAATGATTGCTCTCCAGCCTTTATACCGTCCAGCTACAACGTCAAGGTCCTTGAGGACCTTCCAGTTGGTACTGTCATAGCGTGGTTGGAAACTCACGATCCCGATCTTGGTTTGGGAGGCCAAGTCCGTTACTCGCTGGTGAACGATTACAACGGGCGGTTTGAGATAGACAAAGCGAGCGGTGCCATCCGCTTGAACAAAGAGCTCGATTACGAGAAGCAGCAGTTCTACAACCTGACTGTGCGTGCAAAGGACAAGGGGCGCCCGGTGTCTCTCTCTTCTGTTTCTTTTGTGGAAGTCGAAGTGGTGGATGTTAATGAAAATCTCTATACCCCCTATTTTCCTGACTTCGCTGTCATTGGATCTGTAAAGGAAAACTCCCGCATTGGTACAAGTGTTTTACAAGTTGTTGCTCGAGACGAGGACTCTGGAAGGGATGGGGAGATCCAGTATTCCATCAGAGATGGCAGCGGCCTGGGGAGATTCAGCATAGATGAAGAAACTGGTGAGTTTTGTTTCTAATTTCCTTTTCCCTTCCTAGAGGTTTTTGTAAAAGCAAAGCTTAGGCATAATTATTTTCTACCCTAACAAGAAGTTCAGCTCTTCTTAACAGGCAAGATAAAATCATAAATAAGGATTTTCCAGGCACAGCAATGACATGATTTAATTACCTGGTTACATTCATCACTCTGTGGGTGTGAAATAATACACATTCCTTTTCAGCAGCGCTGTGATGACTTCATTTAGAAAGCAGTGATAGTTACGGAATGACTCACTTCCAGTCACTGTATTATCTGCTGGTCGTTTTAAATTACTCAGGTCACCTCCAGAAAGCCACAACGCTCTTGACCTTGAATGCGGTGTTTAAACCCAATGAAAGGAAATAAGGAGCATGAAACAAGAACTATTTAATCCTAGAACCTGTTTGTGGTTTTGTTATTATTGTTGGTGAGAGTAATTTTTCATGGGAGTTAGCAGGCTGGAGTGATATGCTATTCTGTATAATAAACTTTCTTTTAGCACCGTGTTCATCAATGTTGGCATGCTTGTGTAAAGGTAGCAATGGGCAACGGGCACAGGAGGTTCCATCTAAATATGAGGAGAAACTTCTTTACTTTGAGGTGCCAGAGCCCTGGACCAGGCTGCCCAGAGAGGTTGTGGAGTCTCCTTCTCTGCAGACATTCAAACCCACCTGGACACATTCCTGTGTGATCTGCTCTGGTGAACCTGCTTTAGCAGGTGGGTTGGACTGGATGATCTCCAGAGGTCCCTTCCAACCCCAACTGTTCTGTGAAATTCAGGGAAAGATGGTACCTGTAAACCAACTGTACGAGCTTTCCCTTGGAGGTAGTAGGATGTGAACACAGGTGTTAGAAATAGAGTGAAGAACTTCAAGATGTTGAACTTCACTGCTGTGCCACCCTATTGCAAAAAGTGGAAATTCCAGGTATGAAAGGCTATCTAGTGAAACACTTAACAAGCTGTCTGTTTAAATGCCTGATAGCTGTAGGGAGTAATGGTGCAGCTGTGGTTCTAGAAGTAGTAAGGAAATTAGAAAATATTAGTCAACAGTTTCAGAAATTATGTTACATATGTTAGGTCTGTGGGCTTACTGTGGTTTGAGCAGACTTTGTATGTCTTTTTCTAAAGCTTTTAATTGAGAATGTGGTATTAAAACATAAGATTAAAATGTATGTTTTGGCAAAATCAAACTGTTTAATCAAATGTCAACTTTCTAAACTGAACATTATGAAAAACAGACGACATTGCAAATGCTGTGGATCGCGTCTGAGCATAAGCAGTGAAAAATATTTTTACTCTGTTTGTGCTATAGTGTTTCTGCTGCAGCTGTGCACAGATGATACAGTCAAAACCTTGTGTCCAGAAACATCAAACTTGAGTGTCAGAAGTCAAGAGGGCACCTGCTCTAATTTCCAGAAACATTAAGAACTTGCATACCCTGAAGGCATTTGGGCAACGTTATTTAGGCAGCTGAGCATGGATTTCAGTTTAAGCTCCTGCATTTGAATATATTTGCCTACCTGCTTATTCAGTAGCATCAATTTCAGCTAAATGGGTTCTTTGTAAAGCGATGGGAGACTGGTCCAAATGCTGCAACGTTCGTCTGAAAATCTCAAGATGCAACATTTATTGAACTGAAAGGAATTGTTAGGGAGAATAAGTTAGTGCATGTTGCTCATTAATAAATTAAGGAGGCTTTTTACCCTGTGTCTAGACTAGTAGGAGTGATAGCCTACAATATGTTAGGGTCCCTGTTCAGTAAAGCATGAATCATGTTTTTACGTGAACGGGAATTGTACTCAATATTCCAGAGTAAACCACTCAGTTTATTTCCAGAACTGAAATCTATTTGAGGGGGAACCCCTCAAACACAAACTGCACCCCCAACTTTAGAAGTTGTATATATTTGTCTTTGTTGCACTCTTTCACTAGTATTTTCATGAAAATGAACCAACCCTGTCACTTGTCCCGTTTGACTGAACCGTTCCAGAAGACACTTCATAATCCAGCAGATCAAAAGACTCTTTTGGGTTCTTTTTCTGTTTTCTTCAGCTGTTCAGTACAACTTCAACCTTCTTCAAACCATCCTGGGCAACACACGGGTGCGCAGCCGAGGTGATGAGGAGAGCGGGGCTTGGGGCTTCAGGAGTTACTCCAAGTCATGCTGTTGTAACCCAAGTGCAGAATTTGACCTGCTGTGTCAAACAGGACACTACATTAATACCCTGCTATTGAACTGGTGGCAACATAAATGCTGCTGAATCATGAATCACCTTTCTAGCTGTAGAAAAGAGCTCAAGTCACATATTGAATTAAATTACAAAGAGTTAGCTGTTTATTTACTTTCAGTGCAGTTAATTTGTCACTTTTAAACTGACCAGCTCTATTGGCTTATGCACCGTCTCTCCTGAAATTTGTGAAGGTAAGCAGGAGTGCGAAGTACAACAAATCAATATTTTTGGCTTCTGCCTTAATGAAAAGAAGACTGCAGCATCCATTATAATCATTAGGATGTAAATCGGGCCAAATTCATCCTGATACGTTAGCAGGCCGGACTCCAAGCACGTCCGTGCTTTCAGCAAAATTCTGCTCAAGTGCATTATTTTTATTCTTCTGCAATATTCCGTCTTAGTGGTGTCACCCGTGTGCCGAAATGTGCCTGTGCTCCCCGAGGCAGATCGATACTGAGGGGGGGAAACGGTGCAGAGATACCTGAGAAGGACCCGGTCTGTGTGGTGGATCCACACCGCACCGCGCTGCTGCACGCTTGTTGGCGTGGTGGCTTTGCTCTTATTCCACTATAGAGATACAGAAAGCAGCTCTGCAGAGAAGGATCTGGGGGTTCTGGTCAATGGCAAGTTGAACATGAGCCAACAGTGTCCCTGGCAGCCAAGAGGGCAACCGAGTCCTGTGTGCACTCAGCACAGCATGGCCAGCCGGGCAGGGAGGGGATTGTCCCGCTCTGCTCTGCACTGGAGCGGCCTCACCTGGAGCACTGTGTGCAGGGCTGGGGACACAGGATAAACAGGATATAAAGCT